>JBBHKE010002052.1:288184-308184 GCA_037447655.1 Zygnema cylindricum | reverse complement strand
TAAAATGTATGTAACAAATGATAATAAAATTAACAAAGAATCATCGTAATTGTTACTATTGATATCCAATGTTATATATATTTAATCATATAATTAGATTTTATGAGATGTCTAATAAATTGTTAGTGTTCTTAGTAATCATTAGTATGATTCTAGCTATGAATGTTGATAAAAATTTAAAGTAGCAAACTGTTTAGACGGTAAATGTTATGGCGTGCTCAAAGGGTGCAAGAAATAGTTTTTAATTGTGATTTTCTTAGGGGGTGGTAAAGGTTTTATTCTATATCTCTCATGTGGGCTTGAAGGCTAGCCCAACTAAATAGGATATTTTTGAGAGTATTGGTGGGGTGTGAATGTTTGATGCCACAGATATCTATCTGGCAACCAGTTGAGTGGAAGCATTCCATCGTCCATCGGTCAACTCACATCCCTCGTATACTTGTAAGGACACGTGACACTAATGATAAACTTGTGGTAACTAAGTAACGAGAACAAAGAATGACAATCACAAAAATAGTGATTAATAAAAATAATAATTACTAAAAATAAAAATTACTGGTAATATTTATTACCATTTGATAAAATATATACTAACGATAATAATTATTATTTGTATATACTTATACAAAATCAATAATTGTTAATAATAAAAAATAATAATTTATATTAGTGATACTTAATGATGATTATAATATAAGGATAGGGAGAGGTTGAGGGAAAATAAAAAAATAATAATATTAATAACAATAAAAATCATTCCATCCGGTTGAAATGAAAGTCTATGGCGTGCTCCTAGAGGTTAGAGGAAGGGAGGGGAAAAAGGGTGCAAGAAAGAGTTTTTAATTGTGATTTTGTTAGGGGAGGGTTTTATTTTGTGTCTCTCATGTAGGCTTGAAAGCTAGCCCGACTAAATAGGATACTTTTGGGAGTATTACTAAGGTGTGAATGTTTGATGCCACAGAGGTCTATCTAACAACCAGTTGAGTGGAAGCATTCCATCGTCCATCAGTCAACTCACATCCCTCATAGGCTTGTAAGACACGTGACACTAATGATAAACTTGTAGTAGCTATGTAACGAGAACTAAGAATGACAATCACAAAAAATAGTGATTAATAAAAATAATAATTACCAAAAATAAAAATTCCTGGAAATATTTATTACTATTTAATAAAATATATACTAACAATTATAAAAATTATTTATAAATACTTATACAAAAAAATCATAATAAACATTTATTATAATAAATAGAAATGGATAGTCATAACAATCCATAGCAACAAATAATCATAAAAATAATAACAATAAATAATTATCAAAATAAATGCTACCAAATGATAATTAATTATTGAATAAATAAAGAATAATAAACACAAATATTATACAGTAAACAGTAAATTGTCCCAAGTAAATAGTAAACAATAAATAATTGTTAATAAAAAAATAATAATTTATAATAGTGATAATTAATGATGATTATAATATAAGGATAGGGAGAGGGTAAACGACAATGGAAAAGAAAAGGGCAAAGGGATGGAGCGGGAGAAGAGGAAAGGAGGAGAGGGGCAAAGAGGCAGAGCTAGAAAAAAAGAGGGAGAGGGAGAGGAAGAAGGAGAAGGAGAGGGGAAGGAGGGAGGGTGGAGAGGGAGGGGGTGGGGGAGGGGTAGGGGTAGGGGGAGGGGAAAGGAAAGAGGAGAGGGAGGGGGAGGGAGAGGGAGAGGGAGGGGGGGGATACGGGAGAGACTGAAAGATGAAGGGAGAGGGAGAAAGATAGGATGAGAGATACGGTGAGAGGGAGAGGGAGACAGAGAGGGGGTAAGAATGAGAGGGAGCTGAGGAGACAAAGGAAAGGGAGAGGGAGAGGGAGAGAGAGAGGGACAGAGGGCGAGCGGGGGAGAGAGGGAGAGGGAGAGAGAGAGGGGACAGAGGGCGAGCGGGGGAGAGAGGGAGAGGGAGAGAGAGAGAGGGACAGAGGGCGAGCGGGGGAGAGAGGGAGAGGAGGAGAGGGAGGCGTAGAGGCAATTTTTATATATGGTAATAAAAGCTAATGATAATAATAAAAATAATATTGATAATAATGGTCGTAATACTAATATACAAAAATAACTATCGTAGTAGTAATTAAAAGTGATTTTTATTTACTGAAAAAGTATTCATAATAGACTAAAAATAATTATAATTGTTGATGATGGTAAACAAGAATAATTAACGTACTGTACAATATGAAAAGTAATGAAAAAGCTTAATAACTATAAGTAAAAAAAGGATAACAAAAATAATATAATTATATAACGTCTATATGAAGAATATTATTAATGAAAAAAATCAATAGCAAAAATATTTAATGATACAAAAAATATATATATATATATATATATATATTAATAACAATAAAAATCATTCTAAGCGGTTGAGATTTTTACGATTATGCATTACTTTTAGGGTTTTTTGAACTTTTCGTAAATTTCGTATACTTTTCGTGTACGGATAGTGTACGGATATAATGTACGGAATTTTTTTAAAAAAGGTTTAAAGTACACCGTGAATCGCCGTTAGAGTTAAGAAATCGATGCAGTTTCCCATTCTGTTAGGGTAGCCGCGCTTCGATGCCTAAATATGTGAGAACACGTTCTCACGATTTTCTCTCGTCTTTTATGACTTATAATCAAATTTGAGTAAACTTTTCCGTGCGATGTACTCAATTTCCCCTAACGACGCCATTATTTGACACTAATTTTGTACGTCATTTTGACTTGGAATCAAATTTGAGTACGCTTTTCCGTGCGACGCACTCAATTATCCCTTTCGACGCCATTCTCTGACACTTATTTTGTACGTCTGTACGAAATCATGAGCAGTTCTAGTACGGAATGACACATTTTTCAATTACACTATCTATAAATATTCGACATTATAATAATTAACGCTAGTTAAACAGTATTAAAGTTGATGTAAACTTTTTTTGAGTTAAACTTGATTAACTGCAATTTTTTTACTTATATGCGCGTGATGGGCAATGGAAAAAATAGGGAGTACTCTCCTTCGTGCTAATAAAAAAACCGTTACTTTAATACATGGGCACATACCCTAAGTTGTAGTAGTACTTCTGATGAAATTTTACATATTTTTATTTTATAATTAAGTCAAAGTCGGTTAACGCATTTTAAAAAAAAGTGAGATTTTGAATAATGCGCATATGCATTCTTTTTCAAAATACTTTACCGTACGCATAGTACGAATGAAACATCTATGATTAATGACAACAAAAATCATTCTAAGCGGTTGAGATGAAAGTCTATGGCGTGCTCTAGAGGTTAGAGGAAGGGAGGGGGAAAAAGGGTGCAAGAAAGAGTTTTTAATTGTGATTTTCTTAGGGGAGGGTTTTATTTTGTGTCTCTCATGTAGGCTTCAAAGCTAGCCCGACTAAATAGGATACTTTTGGGAGTATTACTAAGGTGTGAATGTTTGATGCCACAGGGGTCTATCTAACAACCAGTTGAGTGGAAGCATTCCATCCTCCATCGGTCAACTCACATCCCTCATAGGCTTGTAAGACACGTGACACTAATGATAAACTTGTAGTAACTATGTAACGGGAACTAAGAATGACAATCACAAAAAATAGTGTTTAATAATATTTTTAATTACAAAAAAAATAAAAATTAATGGAAATATTTATTAATATTTAATAAAAATATACACTATCAATTATAATAAATATTTGTAAAGACTTATACAAAATAAATAATTGTTGATAATATAAAATAATAATTTATATTAGTGATAATTAATGATGATTATAATGTAAGATAGGGAGAGGTTGAGGAAAAATGGCAATGGGAAAGAGAAGGGCAAAGGGATGGAGGGGGAGAGGAGGAAAGGAGGAAAGGGGCAGAGAGGGAGAGCTAGAAAAAGAGAGGGAGAGGGGAGAGGGATTGGTAGGAGGAGAGGGAGAGGGAGAGGGAGAGGTAGGAGGAGGGAGAGGGGAGAGGAGGGGGGGGAGAGGGAGGTGGTGAGCGGGGGGTAGGGGGAAGGGGGAAAGGAACGGGAAGGGGAGGGAAATAGGAGAGGGAGGGAAGGGAGATGGAAAGGAAAGGGGGGGATACGGGGAGAGACTGGGAGATAGAGGGAGAAGGAGAAAGATAGGATCAGAGATACGGAGTGAGGAAGAGGGAGACAGAAAAGGGGGTGGGAATAAGAGGGAGCTGAGGAGACAAAGGAAAGGGAGAGGGAGAGGGAGAGAGAGAGGGACAAATGGCGAGCGGGGGAGAGAGGGAGAGGGAGAGAGGGAGGCGTAAAGGGAGGGGGTGGGCGAAAGGGAGGAGTGGTAGAGCGGGGTGAGGGAGAGGGAGAGAGAGAGAGGAGAGAGGTGCAAAAAGGGAGAAAAGGGTGGGGAGAAGGGGAGAGAGTGAGAGCGATAGGGAGCGATAGGGAGGGATAGGGAGAGAGGGATTTAAAAGGAAAAGGGGAGAGAAAAAAAAAATGAGGGAAGGTATGGGAGGAGAGGGAGACAAGAGAGGGATAAAGAGGGAGGGAGGATAGGGAATGGAAGAGAGGTGGGGCGGAGGAATGGAGAGGGAGAGGGTGAGGGAGAGGGAAAGGGAGAGGGAGAGAGGAAGAGGGAGAAAAGAGGGAGAGAGAGAGAGAGAAGGGGACGGACGGAGGGAAGAAGGGGGAAAGGGAGTGGGAGGGAAGGGGAGGAAGCGAGAGGGAGGGAGGGAGAGGGAGGCGGAGGGTGAAGAGTGGGGGGTAGGGGGGAGTGGGAGAGGGGGAGGTAGGGGGGGATAGGGGGGTGGAAGGGGAGGGGGGGTGGGGAGTGAGGGAGAGGGGGAGAGGAAGAGGGAGAGAGGGAGAGAGGGGAAAAGATAAGAATTAATAGTAATAGATGATATTAAGTAATAAATTAAACTACTATATATCATATCAAATAAGAATAACAATAAATAGTAACATTCATTAATAAAATGCAATAAATCAATTTAGATTGTAATAACAATATTTTTAATGAATAATAGTTAATATTTGTTATTGTTAATAAAGCCATAACAAAAATCATAATAAATTATTGTAACTAGCAATTATAATAAATCGGTTTTTTGAGAGATGGAGAAAAGGGTGGAGGAAGGAATTTCTTATGGTGATTTTTTTGAGATAGATTAAAGGGTTTATTCTGGATGTTTCATTGGGTGTTTGAAAGTTTTCTTGGCTAATTACGACACCGTCTGGGGGGTTGGGGGGGGTTAGGTGTTGGTTGGGTGTGAATGTTCGATGCCACAGAGATCTATCTACCAACCAGTTTAGTGGAAGCATTCCGTCGTCCATCGGCCAACTCACATCTCTTCAAGAATTGTAAGACACGTGGCACTAATGATAAAATTTTAATAAATATGTAATGAGAAATAAGAAAAATTATTACAAAAAATAACATTATCAAGAAAAAAAATTACTAAATCTTTTTATTACTATTTGATACTAAAATTACTTACACACATATATATATAAGTTTTTTGTAACAGTATAAACAATAAAAAAAGAATAATAAAAAAGTCTCATGGGGGATTGAAAGCTGGCGCAACTGTACGGTGATCCTGTTGTATTGAACTTACGTTCTTCCGTTTTATAGAGTGCGGAACAGGTTGACATACATGTCGCGCTATATACAGCAAAAATATAATATAGTATATTATAAAGTACTGTTATATAACGAACTAGATATTTTCCACGCATCGCCGATAGGAATTTGTTGGTCTCGAAGCGATATATCGAGACCCCTCACCGTTCGATAATCGATAACTATTGGTAACAGGTTTATTGCGTCAAGTTTTTCTTGATACACAACACTAGGAAGAGGAGATGGGTTTCGAGGAGGAAGAAGTGGGTTATGGACAAAAGCGTTGTTTTGTGTAGATATTGCAGTTTGCCATTGTCCTTGTTTTCCATCTAATTTTTTGAGGGTTCTTTTTTTTATTTGAATAGGCTTAAGAATTAAATTTTTTTTTACCATTTTTGTTTGATTAGTATGCTTCAAAAGCGTGATCAAAACACAAATATTTTGTTGCAAAACTAATGCACCACTTTGTATATGAAAATGATTATGATTCTCTAATAAAGATCTCCACATCGTAACCAATATTTATAAACATGTTTCTACCCCTTCACGTTTTAGTTTCAGAAATGAAACTAAATCTTTTAAATAATCATATGTTACATTTATAGTGCAAGAGTTAAAAATATCAGATAAGAGTCTTTTTCAAGAATTTCCACAAAATGTCAAGGTCGACTACAAACTATGTGCATATCGACTAAAATGATATCATTCGTTCATTAGTTTTCCTGGCAAAAGAGTTTTTTATGTGTAGCTAAAGGAAAAATTCCCGTTTCAAATTCTTGTTTAGTTAACACGTTTGTTTTCAAACAGAGCCTAGTTTCAAATTCTTGTAAGAGACATGAAAACTTTACCACACATATCTTTCTTATGATTTGTTGTCATGCCTTTATACACATTTTTTTTTTCTGACGTGTTGTTATGGATTTTCATAGCTTACCGAGTTGTTATTCATTTTCAAATGTGGTCCATATTTACAGTGATAATTCAAACAACTACTTCACCGGGCCGATTAAAAGAGCCACGGGACACCCAAACTGTGGAGAGTTGGGTGCCAATTGCTTGTTTGGGTCCAACCTTCCATCCGGGTGCTTATCCAAAAATCATCGGAGCAAAAGCGTTTGTAAAGCGTTTTGCAATGCGACCCAAGTAGGAGGGCCTTGTGGGGGAAGGGGTATTTGCTCCAATAGCACGAACGGAATTTCACGTACATGTGCATGCAATAACGGTTACAACAATCAAGCGGACAAGTTCCTTTGCCAATGTAGTCTTCTTTTGGCAAGATACACGAGAAATGTGTTCTATAAGGAAATAACAACAGATTGTTGGTTTTTTCTATTATTCTCATGCTCATTTCTTACGAGTGAATATTCACGTTATTTTTTTGACGCATGACACTAATTTTTAGTCAATGAAGTATTCAAGAATTAAAAAGCGCAACATGTTCTTGTGATTCAGGAGTTTATTTTTAATGAATGAGACACTTTTATTTGTCTAAACTGCGATGTATACTCACTTGAGGATAATTAATATGCCTTTTATGTTTATAACACATTCACCTCAATTTTTTTAGAATGCGTGCAAAGTTTGGAACCTTTTTTTATTGTGTAAAGCAAATGCAAATATGTGGGAATTTTCGCTGTGCACAAAACCTCCTATAGACTTTTTTACTTCCGCTTCTTTGTGGACAGAAAAAAAATAACGTTTTAAAAAACATTTCAGGGTTCATTTTCAAAAAAGAAAAAGTTTTATCTTCTAATAGAAAGTCCTAGTGTCTGAATTTTTGTATTGTCAAAATAATTCATAATAGCTTGAAAAAGGAATAAATTGCCAAAACGCTTTAGCCGCCATTAAATTTGTAAAAACATCAAAACAGCTGGATGGAATGTCAAATATTCTCCACTTACAGTCGGGAAAGCTTTCCTGCAAAGTAAACTTTCATTTGCTAATTCATAGACGAAACACTTTTGAGGTTTGTGTTTGATAGAACTTGGCATGTCAATTCTGGTTTTAAACCCGACTTTTGGATAATTCATTGAAGGGAAAGACTTACACTTATTAAAATCAATTTGTATTGCCGAATATGTTTTTGCGAATCGATATTTGCAATATTGTTGCTAAATGGATGTTGATCACCGTTGTTGCAAGTATTAGGGCCGGAAAACATTCAACAACCAACATGGTATTGGAAGTTTGAAGTTATCGTTGCTATTGCATTGAAAACATCTGGGAAAAAATCAAGAGAATAGGAAACAGTTCAAAAAATTTCATTGTGTGCCGAATATTTGGGATTTTTGGTGATTGTCAGTTCTTTCTCCAAATTTCGTAGTCAATTGCCTGATAGTTGCGACAAGTATTGCAACTTTGTACCCTTTATTGAAAAAATGTTCCTCGAATCAATTTGTATCCGATTTTATGGTTTTTGTTAGTCTTTGTATACTTTTTATTACATTATGGTCTTGTAATTTCTTTGGACTTTTCGGTGTTCGTTTGTCCAAAATATTATGCTATATTTAATAAACATGCAATAATTTCCTTTTCCAAATTTTGTAGGAAGACAACCAATCGCATTTTTAACCTGATTTAGTCAAAAATATTAAGAAGCTTTTGTAGAACGAGAAAAAAACGGTTGCTTGATATGACTGACATCAAATATTCTTCTCTAAATGGTTTTGTAGTGGTGAAGCCACAACCGCCTCCTCATTCCTCTCATTTCCCTTATACTCGTCGATCCCCTCCTCCCTTACCTCCTTCAAAATCTCCACCTCCTCGTCGATCCCCTCCCCCCTTACCTCCTCCAAAATCTCCACCTCCTCGTCGATCCCCTCCCCCCTAACCTCCTTTAAAATCTCCACCTCCTCCTCGATCCCCTCCTCCCCGTCGATCCCCTCCTCCCTTACCTCCTTCAAAATCTCCACCTCCTCGTCGATCCCCTCCCCCCTTACCTCCTTCAAAATCTCCACCTCCTCGTCGATCCCCTCCCTTACCTCCTTCAAAATCTCCAACTCGTTGTCGATACCCTCCTCCCCTTACCTCCTTCAAAATCTCCACCTCCTCGTCAATCCCCTCCTCCTTTACCTCCTTCAAAATCTCCACCTCCTCGTCGATCCCCTCCCCCCTTACCTCCTTTAAAATCTCCACCTCCTCGTCGATCCCCTCCTCCCCATCGATCCCCTCCTTCCTTACCTCCTTCAAAATCTCGACCTCCTCGTGCGCGTTCTTTGTTGAGGAAGTAAGAATTTGAACACGAAAGAAAAGTTGTTTTTGTTGGAACCAATACCGGCTGGACAACACAACAAATGGAGACGAAGATAACTTAACCATACTTAAATTTTAAGGATTTGAGGAGACAAATGATTTGGGGGATTCATTTGCCCGTTGTAGGTATGGTTTTGAATTCAAAAAGTTGTCGTTATTTTGATTGCTTATAACGTTTCAGGTTAGTCAAGTAACTTTGTTTGGCAATTTTCTTTTGTTTTCTCTGCAAAGTTTTGCTTGTTTGTTTGTGTTGGTTTTTTTTTTGTGTGACGATAGTTGCAATAGTATTTTCCGACATAATCCGTTTAATGATGTTTTTCAAAGACACCTCCAAGTATTTTTTTCCCTGGTTTCTATAAGTTTAATTGCATTACGATTGAATTAAAGGATATTTGTTGAATGGCGTGGGCTTGACCCTTTTTGATTTTATTTAGCTAGTCTCTACATTATATTTTGATGTGCTTATATGTGTGCCTTCGAGTAGTGATCGTGATCAAACAAAAACATCCCAAATGACGATGGAGAAATGTTTACCTTCGTCCTTTCAATATGTAAGCAAATTTTGTTACGATGCGGGATGTGGAAATGGAGCAACAGCAAGAATACAACACTCTATATTCTGTTGTTATCCACCTTGAGACAAAAATTGGATGACAACATTGAATATGAAGGAAATACATGCGAAAAAAAATCATGAATGACTTCTTGATAGCACAAGCAAACTTATAAGTATAAGTATCGTAGAAGACAAATAAATTGGAGGATTCATGGTATGCCTTTTACGTCACAAGGTCAATCATATATTTACTACAAATTTTGTTTCACTTTAGTCAAGTGTTTATGAAAAGTTTTACTTCTGTTTTTCTAATGTTTTTTTATCGTGTGTTCGACATTTCTTAAGCATAACTCTCAGCACTGGATCAAAAAGCAACGACCCCGAATACAATAAGCATTTTTTTTTTACCGCTTGGCCTTCTATTACGTAAGCCAATTTGGAACAATCGTGACGAACTCCCAAATTGGTGCGAAAACTCACCACATTTTAATCCACATTTCCACCCCTTTATACCCTATTTTCCTCGACTTGATAATCGGTAGGTCCATCGAGAAAGATCTACCAGTCACTAGTTACTTTCTGATAACAGTCAACTTGAAGTACGGAGAAGGGAGAGGAGGGAGAAGACGGGGAAAAGGGAGAGGATGGAGAAGAGGGAAAGGATGGAGAAGAAAGGAGGGAGAGAAGCAAGAGGGATAAGATGGAAAGGAAAAGGAGGATGGAAAGTTTGGAGAGGGAGGGGGACAAGAGTGGGAGGGGGGAGAAAGGAGTGTGAGAAGACTGAGAGGGAGAGGACAAAGGATAAGAGGGGAAGGAAGGTGAAAGAGAGAAGAGAGAGGAGGAAGAGAAAAGAGACAAGGGAGAAAAGAGAGAAGGGATAATAAAATTTACTCTTATTTACATGTTTCATACTATTTCCAATCCCCAAAAGTAGGTATCTCAACAAATGTTGTCAAGGTAGTACACTTGTACTTGAAATAGTATTGATGCCCAGACGCCACGGAGTCGGCACACAAATTGGCGTTAAGTGTCAAACTAATACTAACGCTAATTTTTTTAACGACACAAAAATGCAAATGAGCCTTCTAACAGCATATTAGAGTTTATAAATTTTTTTACACTAATAACGACTACCAATGTAAATTTCTCAATTTTCTTAGTGTTTTCCCACTTTCCTACTCTCAAAGGCATGTACACTCCTCGACCTTACCCTACACGGAACTCCTTAAATTGGTCCACGTGACCAGGTAATTGCAGTGTGAGCGTGGAAACGGGAACTTGGCGGCTGTCTAAGTGTGAATCAGGCTGCTCGAATCTACACATAAATCGAAAAACTCAAATGTATTATTCCATCGATGGCGGAGGTATTTGGAAGAGTTACCACTCCTAAGCTAGACTCGTATTTCTTCAAGTTTCGTAAAGAATGTACATTATCTTTGTGGTTGCAAGGCGTTCCTTTTAGCAAAGGCAAGATAGTGAGACTGTTGGTCAGTGTTCCTTAGTCTCTTATGCCTCAAAATCTAGTACCCAATGAAAAAAACAATTAAGGCATGAACTTTGTAAAACACATCGACATTCCATCACAATTGCATACATTATGACAATCACCAAGTCAAAGCTACAACAAGATGTGAAAACGTAAGATTTTGTGTGATGCCAAATCAGCCGAGATGTCCAATTCGAGGCGCATTACGATACCTTATCTACCACCACGACATATCGGCGGAGGTGACACATGATCGATATATGTTGAGGGCGATGCTGAAATCGGGAATGCCATACTGGTTCGTCATAAAGGGTCACACCGGACAATTTGCGATGGGAAATCGAAGGATACGGAATGTGATCGAGCAATTCAATTGGACCCACTTAAAGTGAACAGACACACACATGCCACCTCCACATTGGACCACATTTAACCACTCCATTGGCCATGTCATTATGGATGTAATCACGAGAGAGATAAATGGGCATGTAGAACAAGAACTCCATTGAGGCTTTCAAAACATGTCTTCAAAAGCAACAAGGTATAACACATAGACTGGAGGCTTCAATTAACAACACATCGGTATACTGAGGTTATAGTTGGATTAGAGAGTAGTGAACAACTCAACTTTAGATTCAATTGAGATATAGGGATTACAAGTGTTTGAGTTGTGTTTTAATCTCTTTGGGGCCTCACTCTAGTTTTTGCTAAGAGACCCTTTGACTAGTCATTTGCTACAAAGTTGAAGGCACTATCTCGTCCATCCAATGGGGATGTGATCTACCTCACCTTACCTCTCTTCTTTCCAATTTCTACATTGTGATAACTTGCTCTAAGTCTATATGTTTGAGGATCCCTCGGATGATGGACCAAAGTTATCAAATGAAAAAAGAAAGTCTCGCATCCCAAGCTTGTTCAATAAAAACGAGAATCCGAAAAGGAATTTTGAACAAAACAAAAATCGCTAAGTAGGGATGTCCAAATTCACATTCAGGTGACACTCTCATTTGTCTCAGTCTCCAACTATGTTTTCTAATATTGAACAATCATACACCTTTGTGTGACATTAAGCTAATAAAAGTCTCATGTCAGTTTAATATCTCATCACTCAATTTCCAAGGTGATACTAGGTAGGTGGATTCCTTCGAAACTCGTGACCTGCCATAATGGTTGGCCACTCAATCTACGAAACGTATTGTCATGCCCAAACGAGACCTATTGGCGAAAGACCCATTGGCGCTGGTAAACTAGAAGTGTTATGGCTCTAGTTCGGATCACAAAATAACAACGACCAACGGAAATGCTAACTTTCGAATATCTCGACAAGAACTCGATTTGTAATAATCAAAATTCTAAAACACCATCATTCCTATAATAATCAGAAAACATTGCATTTGGGATCCCAATTCTGTTGTTAACCTCTTTGAAAGTGCTTTCATAAATTTGTTAATTTCATGAATTTAAACTTATAACATTTAGCGTATTGAACTTACCAAACTCGGCAAATTTATTAGTCAGGTGGACAGTATAGTAATTTGCAAGCGAACAAACCATGCAATCAAACGAGTAAACAAAAATATGATCGCACGTGTGGTTACTTGGATCAACAATGAACCTGTAAAGAGTAATTCCCTGTTGTGGTCTTTGGTAGGTCATATATTGAATGTTAAGTTTAAAGTTTAGTTTTATGATACAAACATTAAATAACAATCATACTAGTGAAAAATGTTGATCAATGTCTAAGAATCACATATTCATTTTTAACATTATCCATTGGTCTCTCTTAAACATTGATGTAAGATATATATTTTTAAAATTTGGTGTTTGGAATTTGATGTCATATGTTTGCTTTTGAATATTGCATGTTGGGTGCATTATGACAGTGGGCAGATGTGGAGGTTCGGAGTATGTGGTGGCGGATGTGGAATGTGGAGTGTGGTATGGTGGTAGATTGTGGACATTAAATTCTGATTTCTATTTCATGTGTAAAGTTTGATGCCTACATTTTCCAGTATTGGTGTTGGACGATGGATGGTGGTGGATGGTAGGGATATAGTTCTTGATGTTAGATTGTAGAATGTAAGAAGTTTGTTTTCTTTGTTTGGATGTTGTAATTTGGATTGTGGATGCTGAATAATGAATGGCGGATGGTGGGGGTGTAGCGGACGGAGCTGGACTTGTGGATGGTAGATGTCGAATGTTGAACGTTGTATTTTAGATTTTGTATGTTTTGTTCTTTTGTTGTTTGATGTTTAACTTTTGGTTTTTGATTTTTTGAAATTGCATTAACAAAAGCGAGAAAAAAATCCACAGATTGTTAAATTTCCATGAATCAAATTTTACGAATGTCGTTGGGAGCATGTTCTTTTTATTGCCACGGTGGCGTTAAGGGCATACTGAACATGACTTCATTGTTTGCATGTGATTATACATCAAGGTCGTTTTTCGATGATGGGGTTTTCCATTATCATAGTTTACAATGAACTAACAAGTTGAAAGTTTACGTTTAGGACTTACTTCTCAACACCGAAGAGTTGTGCAATATATTCACTCAAATAGAATAGAAATAACTGTTGTTTTGGAAACCTTGAGTCCTCTCTATATCTCGTTGCTATATTGCCATGCTGCGCTAAGTTTAACATCGCAGCACGAAACCTTGAGCACTACACTTCTTGCTGTACTGCTATGCTGCACTGATCTGACATCGCAGCTGCGCTGCTCTAATATCACAGCTGCGCTGACAGTTATAGCAGTCATAGCAAGGTAATAGCAGCTATAGCAGTCTACGTACAAAAGTTGTTCCGAATATTAGTCAAATTCTGTTTATATGAATTGACGGGGACATGATTTAGTGAGTATGTAACTCCAAAGGGAGTACACAAATTTGGTGCATTTCAAGCACACGTGTCGGTCCGTGAGAAAGTCAAGTTTGGTTGTTCCAGAAGAAAAAGTACAAGTTAGACTGATTACCGAAGCTACACATGGAGGTTCATCTTCAGTGATGAAAGAATACGCGGACGGCGGACGGAGCCCGCCGTCATTTTTCGAAGAGAACTCTTGACTGCGCCATCATTTCGGCAGACGAACTTTGACCGCGCACTATATTATTTAGCGGTTGTCTGATCCTAGATCGTTGTGAATATTTTATGTACGGTTGACGGTGAGGTTTTGTTTAATAAAGATTAGTGTACCAATCGACCATGGTAATTATGGTACGACGTGTTCAGCTGTAGGCTCACTTGTATATGTAGGACTTAGATTATTTTAGGAAGTAGGATTGTTGTGTAGAAAACTGCGAAGCAGTTTTTGGGTGTTTTTGAATTGTAAGATCATTGTGATATGTTGGCAGAACCTTGTGAAATTTTGCATGTGTTTTCTTTGGTGTATATTCTACTTTGTGGAAAATTTGTAGACCTAGTGTGTGTCTGGTTTGCTTGGGGCTTCATTGTGAAGTTGGTCTTTTGTGGGATTTCGTGAGAGTATCCTCTTTGCATAATTGATTGTTATGGCAACTGTTGGTGCTTCTTCATCTTCTTCAGTGGCACCAGCTGCCTCAAATCAACAGGTCACGGGCCCTCCCTCACGGATCCCGGTGTTTAATGGGCAGAAGTATCTTTATTGGGCGGATTTGACTAAGTCTTACTTGAAACAAGTGAAATTATATGATGTGATTTCTGGTATCCTTCCGGATACGGATCCGGATTTTGGAAAAAAAAATGAAGATGCATTGCATGTTCTGAAGTTACTTTAGTCAGAGCATCTTAACATGACATATATCAATATCTCTTCGGCATCTGAAATATGGAAGGCTTTGAGTGAATCTTATGTCTTAGCTAGTGAGCAGAATGAGGTTGTAACTGCTGGAAAAATTTGGGACTATAAGTATACTGGGGGTGACATGAACTCATATTGTAATGGCTTGAAGCTTCTATTGTCAGAAAATGCATGTTCCGAGGAGAGTTTTCCTCCTTATCATCAAGCCATGATT
Organism: Zygnema cylindricum; assembly: GCA_037447655.1. NCBI lineage: Eukaryota > Viridiplantae > Streptophyta > Zygnematophyceae > Zygnematales > Zygnemataceae > Zygnema > Zygnema cylindricum. The sequence goes on along the minus strand of JBBHKE010002052.1, from coordinate 293,288 downwards.
CTAATGAGAGGGCTTCCTACTGAATATAGAGGAGCAGCGGATCAGCTAAGAAGGTTAGAAAAGAGTAAATGGAATATGGCTGTAGCTCACGCTTATATCTTAGACGAAGAGGCAACTCAGATAGCATTAAATGGTGGTCAATCAGTGGTAGCTTACAATGCACAGACATATAAGCCGGCTGGTTTTTTCTGGAAATAGAAACTTTTCCCCCAATCAAAATTATAGGCAATATGATAGGTGTGTCTATTGCTTTGGTCAAGGTCATGTTTTCCGGCTATGTCCGGCATTTATAAAAGCGTGTGAAACAGGAATTTATCGTGCGGGATGGAGAGTGCGGTTAGTGGAATCACCATCAAGAGTGGCGGCATCAAAACTACCGGCTAAAAATGGGGCGTTCCTTGCATTCGATGAGACCTCACAAATTGAACGGTCGGAAAGAGAGGAAGATGTTGTCAGATTTCCGCAATCGGATGATGATGAGTTCTTTGCTCTTGCAAAAGATCTCATGGAGGGACCTCGAGAGAACGGATGGATTATGGACTCAAATGCTCCTCACACATGTGCGGCAACCGAGCTTACTTCAAGACGCTTACTCCAATTCCCACTCGTCGGATTTACTACGTGGATGACAGCGGTGTGGAGGCTACGGCAAAGGGAAGCGTGGAGTTAGCATGTGACATCAATGGTCAGGTTGTAAAGAGAACCTTGCATGATGTTCTCTATATCCCAAAGTTTACAAAGAACTTGTTTTCCACTTCGGTGGCAGAAATGAAAGGTTTTGAAATCTTACAAAAAAATGGAAAAAAGGTAGTAAGCAAAGATGGGAGGGTAGCTTTGGTAGGAACTAGAGGCCCAAACTTGTTGTACCGGATGGACTTGGCTAATGAAATTGAATTTGCATACTCCAGTGTCCTTCCGGAAAATGTTTTGTGGCATAAGAGGCTCGGTCATGTTCATCATGAAAGACTTGATAAAATGGTGAAACAAAATATGATAGATGGTGTTAAATTAGGACAGACAGATTCTCATGTATGCGATGGATGTGCCTTGGGAAAGCTTCATAAGCTGCCCCTCCCTCAGACAACAGATAACCGGGCCACAGACTTGCTGCAAATTATTCATTCGGATGTATGGGGACCGTCAAAAGTTCCTTCCCTCAGTGGCAGCCGGTTTTTTGTCACTTTTACAGACGATTTCTCAAGATACAGCAGGGTTTACTTTATGAAAGAAAAGAGTGAAGTGCTCACTCACTTCAAACATTTTTGGGTATGGGCGGAAAAGCTTCATGGGAAACCGGTTCTTTGGCTTCGATCCAACAACGAAAGAGAATATGTTTCTCATGCATTCTCTGAATATTTAAAAGACAATGGTATTTCTCGGCAATTTATAGTTATTTATACTCCGGAACAGAATGGAGTATTCGAAAGACTCAACCGAACTCTAATGGAAAGTGCAGATAAGGGAATAGATTTCAAATTTTGGGGTGAGGCTTTCTCTTGTGCTTCGTATATTAGGAATAGAATAGAGACTAGAGCAGTAAAAGGGAAAACACCATATGAAGTATAGACAGGAAGAAAACCGAATGTTAGTCACTTTCGAGTTTTTGGGAGTAAATGTTTTATTTTGGATAATCTCCCTATTTCTAAACTTAGTCCGAAATCGATTCCTGGAATTTTTATGGGATATGATGATGAATCAATGGGCTATAGGGTATTTAATACAGATAGGAATAAGCTTCAGACTGCTAGAAATACTCAGGTTAAAGAAGAAAGTCGATCGGTAGATGTTTTTAGTATGACAGATTTTGAAAAAGATTCCAAAATCAAAGAATATATAATTTTTGAAAATACTCCTCTCACCTCCCTTGGTAACTCTTTGGGCACCTCTACTGGTCCACTTGTGAAGGATACTCCTCCTCCTCCTCCTCCACCTCCTCCTCCTCGGCGGCAACCTACGGATCCAACAATTCCAGCCTCAGATTTTTCGGGGGGAAGAAGGCAAAGTAACAGGCTGCGAAACTGCTCTATTTTCTGTCAGCACGCTGAAACCAAGTGAAAATTGCGAAACTACGATGTTGCGATGCTGCGATGCTGCTGCGACGTTGCGAAGCTGCGATGTTGCGAAGCTGCGATGTTGCGAAGCTGCGAAGCTGCGAAGCTGCGAAGCTGCAAAGCTGCGAAGCTGCAAAGCTGCGAAGCTGCAAAGCTGCGAAGCTGCAAAGCTGCGAAGCTGCAAAGCTGCGAAGCTGCTCTATTGTCTACTTGCACGATGGAACCAGTCACAATACAGGATGCTTTTTCAACTCCGGAAAAGGATCAATGGATCTCCGCAGTCAACGATGAAATGCGATCGATAATGGAGGCTCAAACCTGGGAGCTTGTGGAGCTTCCACCAGATCGAAAGGCCATCGATTGTAAGTGGGTCTTTTAAGTCAAGTTGAATCCGGATAACTCTATTGAAAGATATAAAGATAGACTTGTTGATAAAGGTTATAGTCAGAAGGCACGTGGCAAGCAACGGTCCTGTTCCCACTTTACATTTCATGCGATGTACATGATCATGTAGACACGTTCTTACGTTCAGTTAAGGCAGCAACAATATAACTATAAATAGGATGGACAATTACAGTACGTCGTGTATAGCTATTACAGTACACCGTCAATCGCTATTAGTAGTGTTGGGTATCGAGGACCTATTGCCGATATTCGATATTATCGAATTTTAGCTACCCGATAATCGATATATCGAGACCATGTACGGAGAAGCTAATCGTCGTAGTCATTAAGCTAATCGATGTAAGATCATGAGTGAGGGAGGGGGGGGGGGGGGGGGGGGGGGGGGGTGGGGTCCGTACCATTTTCCGTACGGTTTGCCGTACTTTCCCTGTACGGATAGTCATTTTTTGCGATATATATTGCGATGATTTATGTTGGTCGCGGTACGATATATCGATGACTTTCCTCGATCGATATTCAATATATCGAATATCGAAATTATCGCGATATGAAACAACCCGATACCCAACACTAGCTATTAGAGTAAAGGAATAAATAGCGTAGAAAAAAAAAGTGTTATTAACACTAAGGAATTGCTAATCACAGAGACTATTTTTGCTGCGCGCAGATAGTTGTCAGAAATTGTACATTCAAAGTACAGTTTTATATAGGCTACGTACCTTTAAGTTCAGATTTGACGGTCAATATCGAACAACTTTGACTAGCGGAATATTGTACTGGCGGTTAAAAAAGTTTCGCTCTTGCGAACGTCGACCGTCATAAAAAAAAAACAATTCACCGGACGGCATAGGTTCGCGTAACAAAGCTGCGCAAAATACATATCGGCAAATGGTTCGGCAATTACAGCGCGCATCGTTATTAGTGTCAAAGTCACTAATTTGGGTTCATAAAATTTTGATTTTTTTCCTCAAATAGGATACATGATATTAATTTTTCCTTGACGTTAATTGAGGTACCGTACAAAATAGCGTAAAGAACTAAAGTTCAATAAGATCTAAATAGCGTGATGTACAGTCGATGTCAGACCGTACATAAATGTACCTTTTCAAGTGAAAATTTTACAAAAAATTAATTTAATCAGACGCGTACGCATAGGACATGCCCTAAAAAAACGGAAGGTCTGACACGTAAATTAGTCTGACATGTACGGATATTAAAACTTCACTACGGTGTACGATTTTTTATATTTTGTACGAATACATATAAATGTATATAATCGTACATACAATTTTCCATTTTTGTTGTTCCAAATTAGCATTAACGCCGAAATTAGAATACACTTTTTTTTTTAAATCAAATTCTTAATTAACATCAATTACGGTAAATTTACTTCCACACTATTTAAACCTTAACACTAATTACGATGCGCGGTGTAGTTTGTCACTTCACGTTTGTGAAAGCACGCATCGACATTTGACTTAGCCACAAAAATTAAATCTACTACGTCACGACGCGTCATTTTAGTTTCATCGATATTCATATGCGGGTTCGCTTTTTTTATTTTGTCGAAAGTTTATTTCGTTTAATGCGAGCTTATATATGTACGTCGTCCTTTAATTTGTGTCCAAGTTCAGTGTAACAATTCGCGAGTAGACTTCATTTGTGCGACTAATTCAAAAATGTCGGTGTGTGCTTTCACAGGCGTAAAATGGCAAACTACCTACGCAGCCATTTTATTTATATGTGGCTATCGCAATTCTGTTACCGTCATAAACATGCGCCGACCGTGTGAATTGGTTTTTTTTTATGACGGTCAACGTTCGCAGGCGCGACACTTTTTTAACCGTCAGTACAATATTATGCCAGTCAAAGTTGTTCGGCGCATTGACCTTAAAATCTGAACCTTAAAGGTACGTAACTTGTACAAAACTGTACTTCAAATGTACAATTTTTGACAACTACACCGTGAATTGTTATTAGCGTATAGAAATAATTAGTGTATATAATGAATAAGTGTCATTTACGCTAATTTGTGTATCAATACCATTTTCAAAAAAATGTTTAATTGTAATTTCTCCAAAACGCTGATTTGGGTATACAGGATCCGCCGTCGTAACATATACGGTAAAATAGGTAGAAGTACAAAATCTGGCACCCCGTACGACGTGGGGTCCTTCCACTGTAAAAATCCATAATTCTATTTTGGGTTTGCGGATATAGAATCATTACACCGTGCATAATTATACACTAAAATAGGTACGAGTAAAAACCGTCGAAATGTACGGGTATGTGTACTTTCACTTAATTTCATTCGTGACTCTAATAAACGTTTGTTTCGCACGCGGTGAATATGATTACAATAAAATAGGTGCGAGGACAACATAGGACGAATCGTACATTGTCGCGTCATACAGTCGATTCTATGCTTCGGGGCTGTAAAACGCAGTTACCTCATAACGCTATGTAACCGTACAACTATAATACGTTCATTCATTTAAGTTTGTTATTGTGTGTAGAACGCAACTATAGCAACCAGCATTCCATGTTTACGTTTCGTTTCACATAACTTACAGTGAACCCAGCGATTGATTTAAATATCGTTGTCGTACGCGGTGAGAACGAGCTAAATTTAGTTAGCGACCCAAGTG
>JBBHKE010002052.1:136287-283995 GCA_037447655.1 Zygnema cylindricum | reverse complement strand
CTCCCCCATTTTCACTCCTTATTCTCTTAATGGGGGTTCCGTGCAACCTCTCACTCCAGGCTTTGTATTCTTTAAAGTATTTTAATGTTTTAGACTTTGTTTTTAAGAAGTAAACTCTGGAATATCTAGACCAATCATCAGTAATTGTCAGCATATACCTCTTCCCCCCAACCGAAGGTACTCTTCCTGGTCCCCAGATTTTTGTGTGGACCAGATCTAGTACTTTCTCACCTCTATATGTGGCAGTTTTGGGAAAGGGAAGTCTGTGAGTCTTACCTTGGGCACAGCCACTACAATCATCCATCATTTCATTCTCCCCAAACTGAATGCCTTTTACTACACCCAACTTCTTCATTTCCCTCGGTCTATCAAAATGCACATGTCCCAAACATTTATGCTAGATCATCAAGCTTGGGACACCACCATAGTAAGCACTTTTCTTTTCATTACTCAGGTTAAGCCTAAACATTCCTTGGCTACCCTAATCTGCTGTGAAGTAAACTTCATCTCCATACTTAGCTGTAAAGACTCCTTTTCTAGTGAAGGTATCAAAATCCTTGTCATCTAATACAGAGGTAGACACAAGATTCTTACTCAGCTGAGGAATGTAGAAAACATCTGAGAAGGTGAGAATAGAAGTCTTACCCTCCACTAAGACTTTCAGATCTACCGAGCCCACTAGATCTGTGGTAACTACTCTCCCATCCCCATACTCTATTTCCACAATAGGGATCTTTCTTAGCTTAGTGAAGGGGTGCCTATCACGACACATATGCATGGATGCACCTGAGTCGATGATACATCCCTCCTGTGGAGCTTCCCGAATGGCTCCAAGGGCACACTTCTGTCTCCGAGGGATCTCCTTCTCCTCAAAATTTTCGTCAAGAAGGAGGTCCCCATCTTCCTCGGAAGTTTCGTCCTCCTCGGTCTCTCCTTTCACTCGTGTGACCACAAGTGCTTTCTTCTTCCCTCCAGGAGAACCCCCTCCACGATTTTCTTGAAGCCTCAGCTCTGATACCTTGATGCAATCAGCTATGAAGTACCACCGCTTTTTGCAGAAATGGCAAAGGCCCTTTGGAGTCCTCGGTTCTCCAGATTGGTTCTTTTCCCCTTTGAAGTTGTTGTATGGCTTCTTCGGATCTTTCCTCCATCAGTCCATTCCGGCAGCTAGAGCTTGAACGCTCTTTCCTACTCTCCGGATCTCAATGGTGTTCTCCCGCACAAGTATCATTCGGACCACGGTGTTCCACTTCCAAGCAGTGTCATCCATTTCTTGCACTTGGTACACTATATTTTCATACTCCTCCGCCAACTTCATGATGAGAGTGTTAACTTTCATCTTCATAGTGCCTGTCCATCTAACACTTTCCAACTCCATGTACAGACAAGAGAGATCGATGCAATAGTCCGACATCTTTTCTACTTTGAAAGTGTAACTCGTCAACCTTTGCTCAACCAGCTAGAGCTCCAGAATGGTGCCTGCTTTATAGATCTCCACTAAGGTCATCCACAACTCCTCAGCCTTAAGGATAAGAAGGTGAGAGGTCGCCAAAGCTTGAGTGAGGTGCCTCAGAATGAAGTGTATGGCATTCATGTTGGTGTACTCCCACATCTGAATGTCGTTTTTCTCAGTCTTCACGGCCACCGCTCCGGGTGCCGTGGCAATAGGAGTGAGAGGTGTCTATTTTCCTTTCCCCTTTTCGGACACATTGTTGTCCCCATCATCTGTCTCCTCCTTTGGAGCAGATCCTGTTGAAGAAAACCTCACTCCTCCAAACCCTGGTGGAGTTCCTTGAGATGGACGTTTCACTTGTCCACTAACAATACCCCAGTATCGTTTCTCAGTCAATGCCCTTGTCATCATAGCTTCCTTGTTAATGAACCCATAATCGTTGAATATGGGAACCCTAGAGGGTGGGCCCATAACCTGCAATTATGTGTCCCCCATTTGGACCAAAATTGAGGAAGCCTCTAGGTAGTTTTTAACTAACCCACTTTCAACTAGAGCAACTGCCACCCAAGCAGACAAATAGATAATCTGACTGCACCCTTGTGCAGTCTGGACTCCCCTGAGTCCACAGAAAGAAGAATCACTTAAAACGCCCAACCAGGCGATTAATTATCAAGAGGCAAAGATGCCAATATTTATACAAGCTTGTTGGGAGAGAGGCCGCTATCTCCTCAATCCACTAAGTCCTAAACCCTCTCACAACTCCTATCTAGTGAGGTACGGAACCAATCAAAAGACTGTACATTATAGAAAGTACTATGGCCGATGTACTTTCTGTACGGCTGTGTGCGACCAGGCCATGGAGTGGACGCATGTCTCCTTCGGACTTGTCCTAATGTTCTCCGGGATTTCCTCTTCTCAATGACATCGTGCCACGTATCGCCAGGTCATGTCACAAACAAAAACCGCCAAGGCAGCTATTCCTAGATCTCGGCGATGGTGCGGGCCGTCGGATCAAACCCGGCTTTAAACGACAACCGTTCAAAAAACAAATGTCCGATATATTTGTTTCGTGCGCACTAAAACTCCAACTAGTTTCTATGTATTCTATTTGTAATTCCGTTAATCGGATTAGTCGCCTATCTATTGTTTAAATAGCTATCAAACCCTATGCATCCTAACGGACTACTACGACAAACTGGTAAGGGTAGACGGCTACGCCTCGCCCTACCGGTCGGAGGTTGAGTCCTGCCGGACTCAACCTTTTTGGTTGAGAGTGACTTAGGTCACTCTTAAGCCCTGCCTATGGAGCTAAGGCAGCCATGGCTCCACCACCCTCTCTCTCCTTCAGTGACTACAACAAGTATGGGGGCTAGAGAGAGAAGGTGGAGGCAGGCTGCCTGTGTTTTCTCTTTTTCATTTTTTTATTCTAATTAAGACCTAGAAAATACCTCCCATAAATCTAGGGATTTCAACATTATAAGATATCGATAATGTAATAGAAAACTAGACGCTTCACGCAAAGGCATAAAATTGCCTCTAAGCTGTCCGGACAATTTTACAAATATAAAGATGGCTGCAGAAAAATCCTCAATACTGAAAATAAATAAAATGAATAATTCCTGCACTTGAAAATTGTGACGAAGAAATAATCTAAAATGAACTAAGTAATCAAAACTACGCCTAGCGAAAATAGGCCAATCAGAGTACAGCGTGCTATGTAAATATTTGCGTCTAGTTTGGATTCAACTAATAGGAGGCCGAAATCCTATGCCCTACGTTACGAGATCTATAACCTACGGATTAAATACCCTTCCTATCTACGTGTGAACGCATGAACCTCCAAATGGTTCACGGCTTAAAATGGTCTAATGACGTCGCTTCGTCAAAACTGACAGCCGATTTGTCTGTCATTTGCATCGACGATCCAAATATGATGTAACAAAAAATGCATATTCGGCGTCGACGGCCAAGATGCTCCCTCACGTGAAATGATTTCAAATTGTCGTCGACAGGGATTCAAGGGAATAAAAGGTTGTACGTTAGGACGGCGGGTACGGTCCACTTTACAATCGTGGGAATTTGGACAAAGGAAGTCGTACGGTCGACGTGAAAAATCAAATTCACCGTTGGCGGAAATCCCAGGAGAATGTATGTCGTACGGTTGGCGTGAAATGACGAAGTCGCCGTCGGCAAAAATCGCGGAAAATACATATTGTACGATCGAACTAGCCGTCGGCGGAAATTACGAAAATTCCGAGTCGTACGTCGGCGCATATTACGGCCAAAAATACATATGTACGGTTGACGCGTACGGCGATATGTAGGTATGTACGGTCCTGTAAAACCCAAAAAACACCCAAATACAAATTAGTGTGGCGGCTGCCCGTCCTAATACCTAAATATAAACAATTAAAATAGCCGACGAGATGCGGCATGACACAAGGCACTGTCGTCAATCGTACATTGACTCCAAAAGAGAATCGCTCGACATTTGGAAAAAAACAAAAATATACCAAACACAATGCTAACCCTTTGACAACAATAAAAAACAAGCACTAATGGGGAAGAAATAAGAGGTTAGGATGTAGAATGATAGCGGAAGGCTGCCGTCCAAAATTAACATATGCAATTTCTAAAAAGGCATAAAGAAACAACATTTAAAAACGCATTATATGTGGAAATAATATAAAATTGAAACCCAAAAAATAAAATCATTTAATGAATGGGAGAAGGCATGATTAGAATAGCTTACTTTTACCATACACTCCGGTAAAATGTTTCGGAAACTTCTTCATGGTCCTTGGAATTAGTTCTTTCGACACGTTCTTTTCGTAGTTTTTCAACATCCAATTTATTACTCGCAGTCGAGTAACCTTAGTCGACACGTGTTGATTTTTTCGGTAGGGAACACGTCCTCTCACATTGGCTGAGGAAGGAGAAAAACCTTCCACGATCGCCGCCGGATCAACCGAGGTTTTCTACTTCTGGCTCACTCTCTTTGTCATTCGCTTTACCCACTTCCTCGTTCATAAATGAGTTTTCCTCGTTGTTCCTCCCATCTTCATCATCGTGTTCAGATTGTGGATTATGGGGACCATTGGTGCTATTCCCAGGGTTGGCACCCCAAATCCTAGTGAGAGTCCACGTACTTTCAAAATTTGAATATCACTAAATAAAAAAGATGAAGGTGCAGCCCAAAAGGAAAAGAATGGCAACCGAAGGAAATGAAAAAAAAGAGTTAGTAATATAGTTGTCATATTCACAAATGCATTTATATATTACAACAGAGGCAAAACGAAAGGAATTCTTGCGATAAAATGGAGGGAATCGCCATCTTGCTTGATTACGTTGAAATTTCAAAATTTGAACTTGTTTTTGCCTTTCAAAATTAAAATTATTAAAAAATAAGAGAATAAAAGCGAGAACTCATAAAATTTGGTCAATTTCACTGAATATTTCAAAAATTACGTCGTCGACGGAAATGTTGACAGCGCCATGTGTCGAGCGTGCTTGAGAAACATAAGAGAAGGGCACCCAGCCCGGAGTTGTCGGCATAGGAGTCCTGCAAATAACTCCCAAATGCCAGTGCTTCCCACAAAAAATGATCATGCCCACTGCTGCTTACATCCATCCCATAGATATGCATGCCAAATAGGAGAGACAATGAAATTCTATGGGCTCCATTGCCACACAGAATTCGCAGATCAAAAGAAGCTAATCTAGATAGTGCCGACTCCAAGTTTATATAAACCCAAATGATTGACCCCTTGAAAATCAAAACCCCATTACATCTTCACCCATGTGAAATAAGACTTTCTGTGTGCTCAGTTCCACCACAGAATGCAAAGTTAGAATATGAGATTTGGACACATTCACCCACTTTGACTTTCCCTTAAAAATGTAGCCACCCAAGCAGACAGAAACTCTGGCCAAACACACCATTGTGTAGCCTGGACTCCCTTGAGTCCGTAGCAACAAGAATCACTTAAAATGGTCAACTGGATTGATAGATATGGATAGCTAAAGTTTGCTTTTTATACAAGATGCTCTCTGAGAGAGGCGGCTACCTACCCAAAATATTCTAAGTCCTAAACGCCTCTCAAAACCCTGTAGTACTTAGGTACTGACCAATCATAGGGTTGTACTGTACAATAAAGTACAGATGCCGGTGTACTTTTTGTACGGACAGTGTACGATGTCGCCATTTTGCAACATTTGTCACATTCGGATTTGTTGTCTTCCGTTTCGGAGATTTCGTAAACCCGTATGATGTTCCCACGTGTCATCGGGAGTGGCGCAGTCCTCAAACCGCCAAATGTTCCTTTCCGCAAAACCGGCGCTAACCACGGCCGTCCGATTGATATCGGTTTTTAATACGGACCGTCCAAACAAATGTCCGTACTATTTGTTTCGTCCAGTACAAATAGTACAACTGTTTCTATGTCCAATAAACCGTAATCGAGTTAAATGGAAAATCCTACGTGTACATGTTTATATACATACCAAACCCAATATACTTTACCACTAGTCGTAGACTAAACGGACAAAGCTACCGGCTACGGGTGACTTCACGGACCGCAGGTACTAGAATCAATTCCTGGGTCCGTCAAGTACCTTTTGGTACATCTACCTAAATCAACCCTTGTCTTCTCTAGTGAGCTTAGGTTACCATGGCTCTAGCTCCCAATCCAGCCTTCAGTGACTACGACAAGTGTGGGGGCTTGGAGAAGGGAGTTAGAGGCAGGCTGCCTCTACTCTTTTTTTATCCTCATAGACCTAGAAAACACTCAAATATCAACAGACACTTGGACCGGCAATGGAAATGAGAGCATGGGAAGGCGAAAGTTATCCCCTCCCCCTGCAGTATCCCACCTAGCCCGGGAAAGGGATTGGGGTCTCGGTAATCGGGCTGGTATCCCAATTGTTTTGTTTACGGGAAATCTATTACACTTGTTCCGTCAAAACCCACTGTCCTGATCAAAGGGTTTCAGTTTACTCCGGAACAGTCACTCCAAAACAAAAGAGAACTCCAGACGAAGACACAAGTGCACTAACATGTAGAAATATATAGATGAATATGATTGGCTTTGTAGGTTTAACAATATCACTTTGCCCCAGAAAAGCGAATAAAAGATAAAAAATGTGAAAAATAGTGAAGCAAGCTTAACATACCCCAGTAATCAACGATGACAATGAGAAAAAGGCGACCCCTCTCCTGATAGTATCGTGAATAGGGATCGAGCTCCTTCAACCTCCGGTGTCCGCAGCTCGGAACCGACCAGACTCTTCTCGGTTTCAAACAGTAAAAAGTCCAAAAATCACCCAAAAAACAAATAGTGCCAACTACCCTCCCAGACTATGACTCCACAAAAGAGAAATCCAAAACAAAGATGGAAATAAAGTCAAAACAAAACAAAGATTCTCCAAAAGAAAGTTTGTTGGAATTTCTCAGGGTTTTCACAAGAGACATTACTGAAAAGCAACCTGTCTCCTTCGACCCCAAGTGCCATTTACATCAAAAGTTTGTCTAATCTGAGGCCCAAAGGTCAAAGTTGTGCTATTAGCCAATTAGCAGCAAGCAAGTGTAATTGAACAGACATATGACAAATTAATCTGTACTGCACTCGGGGCAAAAAGTTATGCTTCTGACTGCGGCTAGATCCGCGACCGGAAGTAATTATTTAGTCCACAATTATAAGACAAAGTACTGAAAATCACACGTAAGTGCCAGACTTTCACCTAAGGTAATTAATGGACCGAAAGTCAGCTGAACTTGAACTAAATTTCTACGGACAGTTAACAACATAATCTAGACGATAATCCGGAAAGTTACGTGGCAATCCACAATGTACCCTCCAAAAGGGCTCGTGGCAACTGATCCCATGTAACGGACTTGCAATCTTTGAGGCGGTATAACTTGGTCGTCCGACCTCCGTTAGGCGCGAAGTAAAGTACGTTCCGCTCAGTTTAGAGAATCTAAGGAGCTAATCTGGCTTGGCGCACTCACTCCTGCGTACTATGGGGACCGTACAAGGGAGAAAGGGCCCGGAAATCCTTAAAGATATTAAGGTGTGCTTGAAATGCACACGAGCTTGACAGCTGTCAAGCGTGCTTGAGAAACATAAGAGAAGGGCACCCACCCCGGAGTCGTCAACATAGGAGTCCCGCAAATAAGTCCCAAATGCGAGTGCTTCCCACAAAAAATGATCATGCCCACTGCAGCTTATATCCCTCTCATAGATATGCATGCCAAATAGGAGAGACACTTGGACTAGGAAAGGGAATAAGAGCTTGGGAAGGCGAAGGTAATCCCCTCCCCCTTCCGTTCCCCACCTAGCCGGGGAAAGGGATTGGGGTCTCGGTAATCGGGTTGGTATCCCAATTTCCCCCCCTCTTAGTCAACCGTGACTAAGACATGAAAAAAAATGATTACCCGCTCCATTCGCAGTTCCCACATAACCATGAGTTGGAGGGTAAAGGGCATGGTTCCCATGAGGAGGGGATACAAGTTGGATGCCAACACAGACAACAGTGATTGCAGACCAAGACGTCGTCCAGCTGGGAGGACTGATTGCAAACTGATGAACAGGAAGGAGGATCGGCAAAGTAAGTTAAGTGGAAAGTGGTTTCGTCATCCTCGAAGATGGCAAGGGGCCACATTGATTTGATTCTCTTTAATTCTTCAACCATCCTTTCCCTCCAATGTAAGAACCCCCTTGTTGGAAAGTTCCACCACTCTCAAAGTTACGCGGCCGGCAGAAATATCCAGCGTGTCCTTTTTCTGTTGCATCTGATATACAAAGTCCCCCGGCATAAATCGTCGCTGCCAGGGCACATAATTCCCGCTCTGGCGATGGGAGTACCACAACTGGTCTCGGTGCTGAGCCGCTTGTAAATTCCCAATGGAGAGAGGCATCTCTCGGTAGAATATCTTGGCTCGGTCGGCAATCAGGTTTTTGACAGTCCCTTTGTCATCTATCTCTGGGAGGACCACCGCTTGGGCCGATGCAGCCCTGGGCAGGATGGGATGCCGTCCAAATAAAATGAAGTAAAGACTATAGAAGTGGAGAGAAGCTTGTCTGCTGAATCGGTATCCCATAGCAATCCAAGGTACCCTTTTGTCGCACTCCCCCAAATCTTCTTCAACTGCATATTTTCGTAGTGACCGTTTCACTGTCTGTACGCACCTTTCGGCCAAACCGTCAGCTTGCGGGTGGTCACGGCTTGTCAGCCAATGGTTGACAAGGCATTTTTCTAAGAGGTTGGAAAATTCTCTGGCAAATTCGGAGCCTTAGTCTGTTAGAACTTCCGTAGGCGCCCCGAATTGAGCTAAAACCCTTTGCAAAAACGCATCTGCAATTGCCTTGGACTCCTTCCGGGGCAAAACCACCAACTCGATCCACTTGGAAAAATGTTCTATCATGACCAGCACGAAACGGTTCCCCCGCCTCCTGGTTGGAAGAGGTACCAAAAGATCCAAAGACCATCGATAAAACATCCCCCGGATTGGAAGCGAATGAAGTTCAGTTCCGCCTTTCTTGTCAAAAGCTACCTTGACTCGATCGCAGGAGGAGCAAGTCTACACATTTCTCTTGACTTGGGTCTACAACTCGTGCCACCAATAAGACCCCAAAACAAGGGAAGTGGTCCGCTTTTGCCCGAAATGTCCACATTGCTGATGGAGAATGGAAATCATAGTTTCTCGGTGGGGAGGAACCACTTTCCTCGTGCCGTCTGACCATTTCCGGAGGAGAACGCCTCTTTCCTAATTATACGCAGTATCCGGGTCTGCACTCGAGATAATCGGATTCCAGTCAAGTGGGGAAGAGGCAACCCTTGCTGGATAAATCGGAGAGCATCGGGGTCGTTCCAGATATCCTTCCGTCCGGCCCCTATGGGCGCCTACCCCTCCACGTCGGCCAAAAAAGTTGACGATTCCCCCCCAGATTGAAGAAGCCAGATGAAAGCGGAGGATGCCCAGATGAGTCCCAGACTGATTTCAAGGTCCTCATCATGTCGAGCCACCGTAGAATCCATAGTGGAGGGATCGGGATTCCGGCTAAGTCCGTCGGCATTCCCATGGATTTGCCCTGCTTTATGAACAAATTTGAAATCATATTCCTGCAGGATAAAAACCCATCTGGCGAGTTTGCCTGTTAACTGACTATTTTCCATGATCCATTTCAGGGGTTGGTGATCTGTGATCAGGGTGAAATAGACCCCGTACAAATAAGGTAAGAAATGTTCATTTGCCCAAACCGCTGCGAGTAGCTCTCCGTGGTAACTGCTATAATTCCCTTCTGCTCTGTTGTTGCTCCGCCTGGCGTAGGCCACCACGTATTCAGCTCCTACATCATCGACTTGAGCCAAAACCGCTCCCAATCCAAACCTGCTCCAATCAGTGTAAAGGAGGAAACGCCTTTGGTGATCAGGCATCCGCAGCACGCGGTGTTGCTTCAAAACATCCTTCAAGAACTAGAAGGCGATCTGTTGTTCTTCGGCCAACTGCCATCCTTGGTCTTTCCGCAATAGCTCATCGAGGGGCTGAACGTGACTACTGAACTTAGGAATAAACCGCCGATAGTAGTTGGCTAGACGCAGAAAGGTTCGAACGGCCGAGATGTTCTGCGGTGGGAGAAGGGCGTCAAGGGTTGCCACCTTGACCATGTGGGGACCCACAGTCCTAGGAGTCACCTCATTTCTGAGGTAAACGATTTTATGTACCCCAAAAATACCTTTGCCCAGGTTACATTTCAAGCGTGCAGCTTGAAGGGCTCGGAGGACGATTTGGAAATGCTCCAAGTATTCTTCAAAGGTCTTTGAGAAGATGATAACATCATCAATATAGCACCAGGCAGAATCGATTCCTCGGAGTACTTCGTCCATGGCCCGTTGGAATTTGGCCGGCGTATTCTTAAGCTCGAATGGCATGTAAATCCATTCATAAAGCCAAAAGCCCGCCCAAAAGGCCGTTCTTTCCCGGTTCTTTGGTTCCATGGCAATCTGGTGGAAACCGTTTTTCATGTCCAGAGTGGAGTAGATAAGGGCACCAGCAAGTGATTCGAATATGTCTTCCGGGGTCGGCATCGAATACCAGTCAGAAATGGTGGCAGTGTTCAGCATGCGACAATCTCCACACATCCGAAAATCTACAGTTTTTGCGAACGAGTCCTTCTTGGGAGGGAGAAGTGTCGAGGAGGCAAACCCATGAAGTCCTGTACTTTCCTGAACCAATCAGGCTTCCACCAAAGTCTAGACTTTTGCCATGATGAATTCCTTCTTTTTGAAGCTGAGAGGATACTGCTTCTGCCAAACAGAAGCCGTCTCGTCGATCAAATCGATTCGGAAAGGGGTTCTTTTGTAGATACTGACATCTGTTACTGACCATGAGAACACCTGCTTGTTTTCGACCAACAGTTCGGAAAGCCACTGTAGAAACTAATGGATTTATTAGTATTTTCTAGGTCTAAATAGAAATAGAAAGAAGCCGAGGCAGTCTACCTCTAACTTCTCTCTCCAACTCTCAAACTTGTCGCAGTCACTGAGACATTGGAGAGGAAGCTAGAGCCATGGCTACCTTGGCTATCCTAAGGTTTACGGGAATTTTATTTTAGGGATTATTTATTTATCTAAAAGATATGTGCCGGCGGCAGGATTTGATCACTGTACCTCCCGGCCGGCAGATAGGAAGTAGCCGGTAGCCTTAGCCGTTAAGTCTAGGATTAGTGTTAGGTACTATATAGTTTGATAATAATTTAAAGACGTATACGTACGATAAATTCATTTAACTGTTACGGATTACGGGATACATAGATCCGGTACGGATGACGGTACGTATTACGAATCAATACCGCGCATTTGTTTCGGAAGTGAAATAAATACCGCGCATGTATTTATTACAGCTACGATTAAATCTGAATTTAATCGGACGGCCGGAATTAGCGCCGAGATCGCGGAGGAAGATTTCGGCGGTTTGTGGCCATCGCCACATCGGATGACGCGTGGCGAAATTCCGTTGGATTGTGGAATCTCCGGAGATTACGGCACCGAATCCGGATTTGACATGTGTCGACATTTAGGGCATGTCGTACAATGTCCGTACTGAAAGTACACCGGCGGCTGTACTTTTGCGTACGGAACTCAATTATGATTGGTTCCGTACATCAGTAGATAGAGTCTGTGAGAGAGATAGGACTTAGAAAAATTAGAAGATAGGACCCTCTCTCCCAGAGAGCTTCTGTGCAAAAGGTCAACTTTGACCCTCCATAACTTACTGCTCAGGGGAGCAAATTCAGAGATTCTTTTTGCTACTGACTCAGGGGAGCAATTCAGAGATTCTTTTTGCTACTGACTCAGGGGAGTCTTGCCTTCACAGGGGTGCAGGTGGTCAGGGTTTTTGTCTGCCAGGGTGGCAGCTATTTTTGCTGGAACACAAAGGGGTCAGGATTATCCTAGAGGCTTCTTGGAAGCTGTCTACTCTGAGGACTTATGGAGGTCTCAGAGTTTCAGGTTATGGGCCCACCCTCTAGGGTACCAATCTTTAATGGAACTGGCTTCATATACTGGGAAAGTATGATGATAGGAGCTCTATGCGAAAAAAGGTTTTGGGGGATAGTGAGTGGACGGTTGGGGCGTCCATCAAGTCTTGGAATTCCTCCAGGGTTTGGAGGAACCAGATTCACCAGGAAAGAGGACCCACCTTCAACGGAGGAAACAAATGAAGGAGAGGTAGTGGACAAAGGAAAGGAGAAGGAGACGACCACACCAATAGCAACTGGTTCCACATTCATGTCACCTATTCCGAGGAATGAGGAGAATGATACTGAAACCTGGGACTTCAACAATATGGCGGCAAAACACTTCATCCTACGCCATCTCACTCAAGGACTTGCATGTCCTCATTTGCAGGTAGAAAGAGCATCCGATCTTTGGATGGCTCTCATAGAGATGTACCGAAGTGGTACGATTCAGCAACAACAGTTGGCTGATCAGAAAGTTAAGGAGTATGTATACAAAGGGGGAAATATGTTGGATTTTTGCAATGAGCTTGCTACACTCTTCATGGAGCTACAGAGTGCGGGAAAAGATTTTAGTGAAAAAGAAAAGGTTAACTGTTTACTGATGAAGTTACCTGATGAGTTCGTGAACATAGTTTACCGTGTGCAGGACTTGCCTGACTCAAGGTGGATATGGAACTCAGTGGTAGGGATGATTCTCGTTCAAGAGAATACAATTGAGATCCGAAGGGGAGGAAAGAGTGGCCAAGCCTTGGCAACAGCGAGTGATTGGAGGAATAGGGATTCCCGAAAACCGGTCGGAAACTATGGGGGTAGGGAGCAGAAAAAACAGGCAGATGAGTTCGAACCAAGGGCTCCCAAAGGTCTATGTCATTTTTGTAAGAAACCGGGGCACTATATGGCAGAGTGCACTAAGCTAACCGAGCTTCGGTTAAAGGAGGGGCAGACCGGTGGAAGCCCGAGAGGAAAGAAAAATGCCCTTGTCACACAGGTACTTGAGGCTGAATCCGAGGACGAGGACGATGAGCTCCTTTTGGATGAGGAGTTGGAGGCGAAAAAAGAGGTCGAAATTCCACGGAGGCAGAAATGTGCTTACGGTGGATTGAAAGGTGAAGCAGGCTGGATTGTAGATTCAGGTGCTTCCATGCACATGTGTAAGGATAGACACCTGTTCACTAAGATAAGAAAGATTCCCACCGTAGAGATAGAGTACGGGGATGGGAGGATAGTCACCACTACTCTTGTAGGATCGGTAGATCTAAAAGTGTTAGTAGAAGGAAAGACATCCATATTAACATTCTCCGATGTATTGTTTATTCCGGAGCTGAACAAAAATCTTATCTCTACATCAGTATTAGATGATAAGGGTTTTTTTACTAGCACTAGGGAAGGAGTCTTTACTGCTAGTTTTGAGGATGATGTCTATTTCATTGCTGAGAAAGGTAGCCATGGGATGTTTAGGCTGATCTTAAGTAATGAAAAGAAGAAACTTTACTATGCTGGTGTTCATGATATTATGATGTGGCATAAGAGGCTTGGGCATGTGAATCTAGATAAGTTAAGAGAGATGAAAAAGATGGGAGTGGTGGAAGGGATTCAGTTCAGTGAGAGTGATGATATAAGTGATTGTAGTGGATGTGCTCAAGGTAAAGCACACAGATTACCCTTTCCTAAAACAGCCACCTATAAGGGAGAAAAACTTCTAGATCTAGTACACACAGATATTTGGGGACCGGCTAGAGTGCCCTCACCGGGGGGGAAGAGATTTATGATGACTATAACTGATGATTGGTCTCGATATTCCCGGGTATATTTTTTGAAAAACAAGTCCGAAGCTGAGGATTGTTTTAGACAATATAAAGCATGGAGCGAAAAACTCCATGAAACTCCAATCAAGAGAGTAAGGAGTGACAATGGTGGAGAGTATACTTCTAACCAGTTTGAGGATTTTCTGAGGGAAGATGGGGTTCAACACCAAAAGACAGTTCCAGAAAATCCGGAACAGAATGGGGTAGCTGAAAGGTTAAATAGAACACTAAGTGATAGTGCTAGAAGTATGTTGTCAGATAAAAAGATAGGAAAAAGGTTTTGGGCAGAAGCAATGAACTGTGCTAATTACCTCAAGAATAGAGTTCTTACTTCAGCTATAAAAGATCAAACACCTTATGAGAGATGGACAGGCCGGAAACCATACATATCTCACTTAAAGGTTTTCGGCAGTCAAGTATTCAGTCTAGATACTGATCGGTCCAATTGGAAGCTAGATCCTAAAGGAAAACCGGGATACTTATTAGGATATGATGAAGATGTTAAAGGATATAGAGTTTATGATTTAAAAAGGGAAGATATAATCTTAGTAAAGCATCTAGTAGTTATGGATGAAGGAAAGTCTGTGGATCCCTTCAAATATACAAAGTCAGTAAAAATCAGATTTGAGTCAGAAAATTCCGATGACTTTGAGCTTCCTAACTATCCAGGTTTTAGAGAAGATGACATTCTTGCAGGAACAAATCAGACCGAAAAGGACTCGGCTGTGGAAACTCCAGTGACAACTCTACTCGAAGCGGAAGACGTGGTGGAAATTGATTCGGAATCAAGGGATAGGGGAGAAGCCGAGTTTGTTCGAAAGAATCCACGAGAACCATCTCATCCGGCATCAGATTTTGAGGGGGGGAGGAGAAGTAGCAAAAGACTGCAAGAAAAACAGGTTAATAACAAGGTAACTAAACTATCTCATCAAGATGAACCTCAATCTTATAGAGAGGCGATGACTTGTCCAGAAAGAAACCGGTGGAAGACAGCCATCAATGAGGAGATGGCTTCAATCATGGCAGCCGATACTTGGGAGCTGGTGGACTGTCCACCTAACCGAAAACCAATTGGTTGTAAGTGGGTCTTCAAATTAAAACTGAACCCAGATAACACAATCGAACGCTACAAGGCCAGATTAGTGGCAAAGGGATTTACACAAAAGGAAGGAATTGACTATGAGGAAACCTTTGCCCCGGTGGTCAGATTTCCCTCCGTCCGCATACTTCTCAGTTTAGCAGCAGCGGAAGACATGGAAGTGCATCAGATGGACATCAAGACAGCCTTTCTGCATGGAGAATTGGAAGAGGAGATCTTCATGCGACAACCCGAAGGTTTTGTGGAGGAAGGAGAGGAGAGTAAGGTATGCCGGCTGATTAAATCTCTTTACGGTTTGAAACAGGCACCTCGACAATGGAATAAGAAGCTTGATGAGTTTCTTACCGGTCTGGGATATATTCGGATCAGCTCAGATCACTCAATCTATGTTTTTGAAGATGAGGAAGGTTTGATATTTATTGCAATTTATGTTGATGATTTGCTTGTATTAAGTAAATCAATGGAAAAAATTAACAAACTGAAAACCGATCTTAAGGGGAGATTTGAAATGAAGGATATGGGAGAAGCAAGATATATTTTGGGAATTCAAGTAGAGAGAGACCGGAAAAGGAAAATTATAAAATTGACTCAAAAGGAAGCAATAGGGAACATGCTTGAAAAATTTCAAATGGATAAAGCTAATAGTTGTACAACTCCAATGGAGTTGAAGAAGGGAAGTGAGGGGAGTGAGGAAGAAGGAGTCATAGTCATAGACGAGGAATTATCTCCTGATGAACAGAAGTTCATGCAGACTATTCCTTACAGGCAAGTAGTGGGAAGTCTAATCTATTTTATGAATTGTACCCGGCCGGATTTAGCTGCAGCTGTAGGAGTGCTGAGTAGAAGTCTAAATGCTCCCACTAAAAGGGATTGGGAGGCAGCTAAGAGAGTCCTTAGATATTTGGTAGGAACTAGAGATCTATGGTTGCATTTGGGTGGGGAGAATACTGACATCACTACTTGGAGTGATGCCAGTTATGGTGATGCTCCGATGAGGAGATGTACTTCTGGATATGTATTATATGTGGGTGATGGGGCTTGCTGTTGGAGTAGCAAACAACAAAAGGTTATTGCTCAGTCCACCATGGAGGCTGAGTATATGGCCTCTTGCTCTGCTGTAAAAGAATTGATGTGGGTCAAGTCTTTGCTTGGTGAGCTTGGTCACCTTAAGAGTGGTGTGCAGAAAATATTTTGTGATAATCAGGCAGCAATCGCTATTTCTGCCAATCCTAAACACCATTTTAAAGCCAAACACATGGACATCAGACTCAGCTTTGTTAGAGAGAAAGTAGAAAACAAAATAATCAGTTTAGAGTACAGACCAGATAGTGAGATGGTAGCAGATATGATGACCAAACCTGTGCCTTCCCCTAAGCTAATTTTTTGCAGGGAGAAGTGTGGTCTGAAATTAAAGATTGACTAGAAAATAAGGGGAGTGTAGAAACTAATGGATTTATTAGTATTTTCTAGGTCTAAATAGAAATAGAAAGAAGCCGAGGCAGTACTTCTAACTTCTCTCTCCAACTCTCAAACTTGTCGCAGTCACTGAGACATTGGAGAGGAAGCTAGAGCCATGGCTACCTTGGCTATCCTAAGGTTTACGGGAATTTTATTTTAGGGATTATTTATTTATCTAAAAGATATGTGCCGGCGGCAGGATTTGATCACTGTACCTCCCGGCCGGCAAATAGGAAGTAGCCGGTAGCCTTAGCCGTTAAGTCTAGGATTAGTGTTAGGTACTATATAGTTTGATAATAATTTAAAGACGTATACGTACGATAAATTCATTTAACTGTTACGGATTACGGGATACATAGATCCGGTACGGATGACGGTACGGATTACGAATCAATACCGCGCATTTGTTTCGGAAGTGAAATAAATACCGCGCATGTATTTATTACGGCTACGATTAAATCTGAATTTAATCGGACGGCCGGAATTAGCGCCGAGATCGCGGAGGAAGATTTCGGCGGTTTGTGGCCATCGCCACATCGGATGACGCGTGGCGAAATTCCGTTGGATTGTGGAATCTCCGGAGATTACGGCACCGAATCCGGATTTGACATGTGTCGACATTTAGGGCATGTCGTACAATGTCCGTACTGAAAGTACACCGGCGGCTGTACTTTTGCGTACGGAACTCAATTATGATTGGTTCCGTACATCAGTAGATAGAGTCTGTGAGAGAGATAGGACTTAGAAAAATTAGAAGATAGGACCCTCTCTCCCAGAGAGCTTCTGTACAAAAGGTCAACTTTGACCCTCCATAACTTACTGCTCAGGGGAGCAAATTCAGAGATTCTTTTTGCTATTGACTCAGGGGAGTCTTGCCTTCACAGGGGTGCAGGTGGTCAGGGTTTTTGTCTGCCAGGGTGGCAGCTATTTTTGCTGGAACACAAAGGGGTCAGGATTATCCTAGAGGCTTCTTGGAAGCTGTCTACTCTGAGGACTTATGGAGGTCTCAGAGTTTCAGCCACGCCTTCTGTTGAGGGTCCAACTGCTCCCCCAAGGTCAAATCTATTTTCCCCGGCTCTACGGCAGCCTAAGCTTCCGGCAGTCTACCCCAGAGGTTTTGTCGAATTCCAACCGTAACAGTGGATCTGCCCCTACCCCTCCGGCTAGGACACTACTGCTGACAACTTCCGCTAAGCTGTCGCCGTCTGAGCTGCCGCCCCCCCCCAACTAGGAAAACTTGCGCTGGTGAAATGTGAATTTTTCTCCTCTTTTCTCTCCCCCCCTCAAGCTGTAAAGTTTCCTACATCGCTAACAACTGAGGAGCTTGAAGGTAAATAGCTCGTGATTTTGGGGACTTGAGACTGGAAAAAGCGAGTGCATCCTTGAGCACCCATGTGATGGAATTCAAATCCATATTTTGCCCTATAAGGTTGCACCTCTGGGGGTCTCAAATACGAGTTGCTGCCGTGGTGTCTTTATGGAATCCCATGGCTTATTATTTGTTCAGCGTTTGTCGGTGGCGTCTAAATACCCGCCTTGCTGTCAAACATCATTCCCGCTGCTCTTTTCCTATATGCGTGGCTGTGTGGGAAAAAAACCATTGTGGGAAGTGCCTTCCATGGGAATCTTGGTCGATTACACCGAAAGAAGGGGGAGCGGTCGGGTCGAGTCACAGGGGTGGCCATCCTACCTTCCCCAAGTATGTGCTGCACCGAATTGTTCGGGTCGGGGTCTGCTTATCCAATAGCTGTCGGAGAACTGGAAGCGGGATCATATTGGTCCAATATGCCCTGACTATGTGTGCTCTTGATCCTATCTGGGCGGCGTCGAAAACCAAAGGAGCTCTTATAATTCGGGTTATTTGATTCCAGCTGTCAGCAACATGTTTCCGTTTATCATCTTCTGGGTGGACATTCTCCAAAACGTACCTCACCGGTGTGTATTCGAGTTGTTGAATCCACGAGATTAATTCGATCAACCGATAAAATGTTCGGCTCTTGCGGTCTTGATGCCCTTTGCCTTGTCCCGCTAGGGAGTATCCCTGACAAGGCCATCCTTCCATCACCAGATCTATTCTTTCCAAACTGGCTAGATGGGGTTTCAGGATGTTTTTAATATTCTGCGGAAGACTCCGGTGAGCTTTGGAAAAGGCAGACACTGGAAGTTGTTGAGGGTATATGGTCTGAAGTTGGTGAACGGGGTGTTCGCCGACAGCCCGTGCCTCTGGTGATATCTCCACAGGTGTATATGACTCTACCCGATATCTTGTTTTTAGAACAACTTCTAAATTAAAACTGATTCCAAAAAATAGAGATAAAATTTGGAGTCCGGAATCTGGGATTGTGAATGACACCACATGTCGGTTAAATTCCTCGTTATCGGACCTCGTTTTGGAAGCATCAGCCAGGGGTGTAGAAACGGCTTCCTTTATTGGTAAAGCCGAGAAAGTCCGATCCACTCCCCGCTAGAGTTTCCCCACCAGTAATAATCTAATCTTGTATTCCTCTTCCCACCGCTTGGAAATGGGGAATTGCTAGATTTCTTCGGCGATATCTGTGGAACTGCCAAACAGTCTTGTCGGAGATGATGTAGTATACACCGGGTAGCAACCAAAAACCAAGACATTTGTCTTCCCCCGGTTCCATAAATCGAAAGGAACCACCACTTTGGTTCCTTCGGGATTTCCGAGGTCCTGAACGGTACACTGTTATTTCCACACGCTTAAACTCATATTTAGCCGAGTTCCCAACAGAATTTCGAATTGAGTCCCTTCCACCACTAGGAAGGGAAGCTCAATTTTCACCCGTTGGCCTCCGTCATCAGAAAACTCGACTTCCATGGCCTTGATAATCCCATGGACGGGTTGACTGCCGCTGCTTACGGTGCTTAAACAGATATTTGTTGGGCAGATTTCGGGTCAGTGTTCCATAGGCATTTTCTGCAAAGCGGAGGTGGTGATGAGATTAGGGAGCGCTCCAGAGTCGACCACAACGTCCTGGTATCCTCCGTACCCGTTGAGCTTCAAGTTTCCTGTTCGCTTCACTATAAGAGCCACTGATAAGGCTTTGTAGTCCCTATCCACTATAGGGGTTTTCCGATCTGTGGACAAAACGACTACGGTTGGCGAAGTAGCCTTGTCGACCCTTCCTTTTCCAGAGTGGATTTTTTCTCCCAATGCCTGAATGAGGATTTCTTTGAGCAGGTTGTGGGAGGATGCTTGAATATTTACGTGGGTGAGGGCGTATGGCATGAGATGTCAGACTAGCATGATAGCGGGTTTGGAGGAAGGTATGGTAGCTTTCGGTGAAGAAGGGTGTGAATTCGGTTCCTGCGGATCCTAATCATGTTCTTCCTTCTCGTCATTCTCAGAGCCGGAATTTGGGATTCGCGGAGTATAGGGAGTGTCATTTTCCGAGCGTTCGGCCATGTATCTTTCAAACCAGTCCTGATTGTCATTTTTCTCTCTCTCCAGCGACTCCTTTTCCCGTTGTTATTTCTCACTCTGGTAGTTCTCAAAATTGGGAAGCAATTTAGGTTTGGGAGGAAGAGATGGGGAATGAGTGGGTTTGATTCCGAGGCGAATGTCACTGTTCAGCCTTACTGCCCGGGGAGAAAAGGACAAACGACCGATAGCTTTTTCCGATTGTGGTCCCTGTGACCCATTTTCTGCCTGTCCTGTCTTTACATCGAGGTGGAATTGCAGAGTTGGCAGCAACTATCTCCCACCCCAACATTCCAAGCTCCCGACAAGAAAGTTCCAACATGGCCCAGCCTAATAAGTCATCATCATTAGCACCCGCTGTGCTTTGAAGCTCAGGCTCCGCGAGCTATTGAAACAACTCATGTTTCAATTTTTTGGAGTCATTGTGCTGCTGTGAGCGGAGCAAGCCGGGAAGAAGATCCCAAGCGGAGTGCAACCAACTCTGCAGCCATTGCGGCTAGTTGCTGACTTTGCTGCTGGATGATGAATTTCGGTGTAAGTCTTGGTGTAGCTACCAGAGCTTGCTCCGGTTCCTCCTGGGAAAGCGGAACTCGGCGTTCCCAAGGATAGAGGAGTTGAAGTGGGAGAGGGTTAACAACAGTTTCTCCTTCTCTAGTGAATAGGACGAACTGCATCATTTCTTTAGGAACTCCATTCTTTCGCAAACATTGCGTTTCCTTATGCCCGAGGAAGCCGCAAGCCTTGCATTTCATTCCATCGGAGGTGTATTTAGTGCAGATTTCATTTGAGATCTGGGCGTCATCAAACTTTGGAAGTTTGATTTGTCGCAGCTAAGATTGCGACATTTTGGCGGTTTCTTTTCGGGGAGTCAGACGGTAAGTGTCCTTGATTACTGGCGTCTTCTCCCCCCCTCCTTCCCCTTTGAGCCTTTCTGGCTGCTTCCGGGTCCTTTCTGCATGTTCTTTCTCCCATTTCTTTAGCTTCAAGGCAAGCTCCGGTTTAAGTTTCCGTGTGAAGTGCTTCCACCCATGACCAAATTGCTGAAAATTTAGGCAATAGTAAAAAAAAACTCAATCGACTGCTCCCATTGCCGTTCTGACTACTGTCACCACTTGTTTTGAGCTGTGCTTGAATTCAGCCTTTTCCTCCCCACCCGCGCGGGTCCTGCGAACCTGCAATTTCGCCAGTCGGGTCACTTTCTCCCCTGCTCCCATGTGGACAAAGTGATCCTACAACTTCATTGCCACCAAGAAATGTCCCTGAGGGATTACGCCCAACCGCCTGTCCAGCACCGAATTACCAAGAGCGCCCGCCTGTTGGCCTAATGAATCATTTCGGCATGAAATACTGGCCCATCAAGGAAGATCAATAGTGGACAACTTTGTCTTCTGACAAAGGCTGGAGAGTTGGTTAAAGAGGATCTGCGGAGTCTCTTTCTTCAAAGAGCGGAATTCCATGAATTCCTTGATCGCAGACTCGTTCCTCTCGGTGTAGAGGAGCCTCCAGATATTCAGCAGAGTTGTACAAGGGTTATGGTTGGCAACCATGCAAGTTGCCGCCCGAGCCGCCTGAATGGCTTGTAGCTGGTTGACATAGGCTCTTACTTGGACCTGTAGTTTCATATCATTTGTGAAGGTAGCAGTCACAGGTGTTGCAACCGCTGCAGACAAGTCAGTCTCTGCTTGTAAAACAGCCGTGTCCAGAGCTGGATCTGAGATCTTGATGTTGGGAGCCATCAAGAGTGGTTGTCGCTCTTTGTAATCCGCGAACGCCCCTCCAAAAAGGTAGTTGACCATCATTGGGAAAAGGGTTGTTTCAAATTCATCCAGAATGGCTCCTCCCCTGTATTTGTTGATCTCAAATGTGTGAAGGATTTCCACAACAATTAAAAATTTGAAAATGCGATCCCCTAGCTATCTCCGGTAAAGATCCGGATGTCCCCCATTTCTTTTTCTTCCTCTCTAGAATTGGTGAAATGGGAAGAGGAAGGCCAAGTGGGGCTGACAAACTGAGCAGGCAAGATGACTCTTGTGTCCTCTTCCTCGAGAACGGAACCGTCTCCTCCTGCGGTGGGAGGTGTTTCCCTGAGAGGTGTGGACCCCCCTCTCAAAGAGGAAGTACCAGCGCCTGAAAATATAGTTAGAGGAAGGATGTTCCCCACTAATCCTCTATATCCAAGAGAGTATTGTTCTTCCCCGAGGACTTGCTCCACCAATGGGATGTGGAGGCGAGGTCGGTTCAAAGGAGGTCCTTGGGGAATGGGTGGTGGGGGAGAAGGGGACGACTGGAGGCTTTGAGGAGAAGTTGTATGTCTCGTGAATGGTGTTTGTCTCCTTGATCGTCTTTGGGAACTCTCGGGAGGAGGAGTTCCTGAACTAGAGGATGGGGAACGCCGGTGAGGAGGGGAGTAGACGTCGTGTTAATAGGGTAAGACAGGCAGATCCGGTGACCCACCGACTGCAGCAGCGAGAGAAAAGGATGAAGAGGGAGAGGAGGCGGGAACTTCTCGGGGCTCTATTGTAGGACACGAGGAGTGAGAAGATGGAAGATTTGGGGATATTCCAAGAGATAGTGAAGGGGGTGTTGACGGCCTCAAGGGAATGTGAATCCTCTCGTCCGGTCGTAACTCCACCAAAGCCTCCACGGCAAAAGCAACCTCCACCGAGACAATGGTAGGCTCTAAAGCAGACTTAGGAGGTAAATCTGCACCCAATCCCTTCAAGTTAGGTACAATGTTTCCCCCCCAATCCCGCTGAAGATGAGGCTCTCGGCTGGTTTCCTAGGAAGGAACTTTGGGTTGGGTGCTTGCAAGATGAGAAGTCCCCTAAGCGGGCGCTTCCAGATGCGGCTCTGTCTTTGGTGTAGGAGGAATCTGCCCGTTGAGCATCCCACTAGATCTACGCCTAGCTTCCCGAATAAGTTTCAATTCTTGTTCCCATAAATTCCGCCTTTCTACCACTAAGGCTTCCCAATCTACCGTGACGGGTCCTGCCCCCGCCGTAGCCTCCTTGCCTTAGGATTTTAGAACCTCCCCTAGTTCTTGGCCTTTTTGACTACTTTGGTAAGATCCGCTATCCCCATCCCTGGAATTTCGGGATCATTAGGTTTGGTCCGCCACCCGCCCTCGGACAAATCTTCTGGTCTCATACCCGGAACCTTTGGATCAGTCGGTTCGGATTGCCAGAGCCCTTTGGCAGGGCAAACACAAGTTGTTGTTGTAGAAGGTCTCTCGGTTGAGGTTGACACAGGAGTTGGGGACATCTCCTCCTTGGGAAGAGGTGCGAATCTCCCCTTGTTGTCCCTGTGGTCAAACCTCTTTCCCCTCAATGGATCTCGAGCCTCCCTCTCGCTATCCCCTTCTCCTCTACGAGGCCTCGAAGAGGTGCGTCCCTGGGAGGGTCTGCTGGCTACTGTAACCTGAGAGGAAGATGGAGGAGAGCGAGAATAGGGAACTCTCTGTGACCGGTCCGGCACCGATTGTGAAGAGCTGCTCTTTGAAGAACTGCTCAAAATCTCCACCACCCCTCCCACGGGTCTAACCACACTGACTCAATCTGTCCAAGCCACTCTGTGCACCAACTCCTTCTTCACCTACAGCTCATAGTGGTCGTGAAGGGCAAGGAGTTCCTTACAACCTGGGCGACGTGGATCTGTCAAAACTGCGGGGTCAATCTAGATTTCCGCCCGGGGAATATTGGATTTGGTGTGAAGCCCGACCTTCGGAAGAGGATCCAAATGGGGCTCCCTCTGCGCCTGCCGCTCTGGCCGGGCATTGGGAGACACTCGATTCTTTTCCTGAGCCTGAGCCCGGGCTTCTTTCCTTTCCTCAGCATATGCCCTAGCGGCCTCCGCCAAGGAAGGGTAATGTTCGAGAGTCAGACTGGGAGGAGGAGGAGAAGAAGCTCCAGCTGGTTCCTTGGTTGGAGAATCAAAGACAGACTCCAAGGGTATAGACTCCTCAGACATCTGAGACTTCTCCTCCTGTACGGGCTACTCTTGCCTACCTTGCTCTCCAGATCCGTTATCCGGAGTCTCTCCTCCCACCATGATGACATAGGTAACGAGAGAAAGTGCATTGAATGTCGCCGGAGTTCAATTCCAAAAAGAGAGCTTCCAAAGTCAAAGCTCCTATCCCCTCTAATACGAGCGGACAAGGTTTGCTTTTAAGTACTGTGCTTTATCTACAAGAATTCTATTACACTTGTTCCCTCAAAACCTTGTGTCCTGATCAAGGGGTTTCAGTTTACTCCGGAACGGTCACTCCAAAACAAAAGAGAACTCCAGACGAAGACACAAGTGCACTAACACGTAGAAATATATCGATGAATATGATTGGCTTTCCAGGCTTAACAATATCACCTTGCACCAGAAAAGCGAATAAAAGATAGAAAATGTGAAAAATAGTGAAGTAAGCTTAACATAACCTAGTAATCAACGATGACAATGAGAAAAAGGAGACCCCTCTCCCGATAGTATCGTGAATTGGGATGGAGCTCCTTCAACCTCCAGTGTCCGCAACTCGGAACGAACTAGACTCTTCTCGGTTTCAAATAGTAAAAATTCCAAAAATCACCCAAAACGCAGATAGTGCCAACTACCCGCCCAGACTGTGATTCCCACAAAAGACAAATCTAAAACCAAGATGGCAATAAAGTCAAAACAAAACAAAGATTCTCTAAAAGAAAGTTTGTTGGAATTTATTAGGGTTTTCACAAGAGACAGTACTGAAAAGCAACCTGTCTCCTTCGGCCCCAAGTGCCTTATACATCAAAAGTTTGTCTAATCTTAGGCCCAAAGGTCAAAGTTGTGATATTAGCCAATCATCGGCAAGCAAGTGTAATTGAACTGACATATGACAAATTAATCCGTACTGCACTTAGGGAAAAAAGTTATGCTTCTGACTGCGGCTAGATCCGCGGCCGGAAGTAATTATTTAGTCCACTATTATAAAACAAAGTACTAAAAATGATACGGAAGTGCGAGACTTTGACCTAAGGTAATTAATGGACCGAAAGTCAGCTGAAACTGAACTAAATTTCTACGGACAGTTAACAGCCTAATCTAGATGATAATCCGGAAAGTTACGTGGCGATCTACAATGTACCCTCCAAAAGGGCTCGTGGCAACTGATCCCATGTAACGGACTTGCAATCTTTGAGGCGGAATAACTTGGTCGTCCGACCTCCGTTAGGCGCGAAGTAAAGTGCGTTCCACTTAGTCTAGAGAATCGAAGGAGCTGATCCGGCTTGGTGCACTCACTCCTCTGTACATTGTGGACCGTATAAGGGAGAAAAGGCCCGGAAATCCTCAAGGATATAAAGGTGTGTCTGAAATGCACACGAGCTTGACACATGGTACACCTCCAGCATACAGGTTGTATGGCTAAAAGTTAATAGGATGACATGCGTGGGTTTGTAATGCTGACAAACGGTTTTTCCAACGTCGTCTACGATCAACGACCAACTTTACAAATACGTGGATATTAAACACGCCACGTGATTTCGTCAATAGCCAATGATACTCTTCCGACGGCGGATCACCAGCTTTCGTCGGTGTATTACCGCCAATTAGAATTAACTTCTATCTTAAATGTGGTTTGTTCTCCGGTCCACCCTCGATTACAGTTAACAATGATACTAATAAGAGGTTCGTTCTACGTTTCACGTGACTAAATGCATCCTTATTAGAATTAAGTTCCTATAATACAATGTATGAATTCTAATAAAACAACCCAACGGGCACCTTATTAAAGTTGATGGACCATATTTAACGTCACACAACGGTCGATTTCCGCGCGAACGACATGGAAAATTATAATCAATCACATAGTTCAGTGTAAGTTAAATAAAACAAAACGAATACATAGAATACATGTCGCTATAGTTTCCTTCATACACGATAACAAACTGAACTGAATAGACGCACTAAAGATATACGGTCCAGTAGCGTTGAAATGTAGCTGCGTTTTACAACCCCAAACATGAAATAGACTGCACCACGTCACAGTGTACGGTTTCTGAGATGTTATACTCGCACCTCTTTTACTGTAATAGTATTCACGCGTGTGACACAAACCCTTATTACTATTATACGTGTATGTCGTGACGGCGGATCTTGTACACCTAAATCAGCGTTAAGGAGAAATTACAATTAAACATTTTATTTGACGATGGTATTGATACACAAATTAGCATCAATGACCCTAATTTATTATTGACATTAATTATTTCTATAGTCTAATAGCGATTCACGGTGTTGCGTACAAAACCACCACTGCTTCGGAAAATCCAAAAAATTGCTGTCAAGTTTGATACGGTTGTACCAAAACCGTACCTTCATTTCGGCACCTGCTGACGTCTGCGCTTGCGTAATACGAAACAACGAAGGCCAATATCAATTCCTTTTTTTAAATTGGGTACTAGGGCAGTATCCCTTATTTAGTCTTGAAAATACCGGTAGTATGGACTTTCACCCTAAAACATTCCCTTAATTAAACTGGGCACTACGGGCTGTATGGACTTTCACCCTAAACTACAGTACAGTACTGTACTTTACAGTACTGTACTATTGCCCTCGACAGCAAACCTTTTTAAATGTTATTGCAATTGAAACTTATCGCTAGAGCGGATTTTCTTTCATATACAATTAACACTACTTTGGTTCCTAGAAAACATCTACTCCTTGTTAGGTGACTTTGGTGCTATCCGTTCCTCTGAAACACATGTGCACCTTACATCTTTTTTAATCGTAGTTTTATTTTCTATTGTTAATTTTTGCTGATGACGTGTCCCGACATGAATGTGCCGTGAGCAGTACAGCCTTATCTGGCAAAGGTAAGCTCACTCCTTGGCTCTTCTTACAAACAATCTTAGGACATGCTAAATAACAACTGAGGTAAAATTGTCGACGATGAAAACTTTGTTTTTGACTCTCATAAAATTCACCAGTTTCTTCTACCCATACTACTTATTGATTCATGTTTGTCTTTCTTAGACTCCAAAAGCTTCATCCATATTCTGAACATGTTTATTTTCATGCTGTTAAAGAGGCGATGGCTCAAGCCAAGCCCACACACTTATCGCGTATTTCTCGACGTCGTTGTCCAAAGTTGAAAGACATGTTGGGACCAACAACTTTTCGAAGTTCCAGGAGAAGGTATGTTTTTGCTTTTTTATTCATCAAACTTATCGCTGTTTTAGTATGACATGCACATTTATGTGGCACACAAAGAAAACCAAGATGTGCGACTTTACAAACACCGTTGGGATGATTTTGGTTGCTTTCTGTGCAAATTTTATTTATATGTATCAGCCACGTGTCACTTTTCCATGGTCGGATGTATTTATCATCCAACAATCCTTTTAAACCCTAAAAAACACCAAAAAACCCTAAAAAAGCCTTTAAAAGCTAAAATTTGGTGGTCCTCGATCTATTGGCAACTCACACACATGTTCAATTCTCAACCAGAGTTATAAATGGCCATTTTTCCGGAATTTTATAATCGTTTTAATAGTGTTCTGGATGCGTAATAAGACCTAATATGGCTGTCAATGTAACGACGAGTGTAAAAGCGTGTGTCATGATGTTGTCATATTAAACATGGCCTAGTTGAGGTGCTCAATGCTGTTTCACATATATAAACAGTAGATAACAATATATTGTGAGTTTTGATGAAAAACAGTCACAACCGAATCAGCATTATTAACACGAATAGCAATGGGCAGTGCAGTTTTGCAAAGCCAATTAGAAGCACCGTCCAGGTTCAAATATCCCCATTGACAGTAAGCAAAAGGATGTGGATATGTTGATACCACCATTTTCAAAATTCAAGTAAACACAACAAAATTCGTCAAACCGTACAAGTCTGACATAGCTTGAAAAAAAAAACCACATGCCTCTATTCTATTAGTGAGTGTCTTGGTAAATGTGCGCAGATTTCGTGCTTTTCTCAGAATTAAACCCGAATTTTCTAATGAGTTGTGTACTCAGATTGAAGAATCGATTAATGATTGACTACTTTCTGAAGGTTCAATGCCTTCTTTTGAAATATGCTCACAACAACGACTGTAATTTTTTTCCCTTTCCTTAGATCATTCTCACTTTTAACTCTAAAGCAGCTTAATTGACCTATAAATTGGGTTCTCATTCACATCTTCCGCTCTTTTTATCCTCACCAGGAACCCATTTCCATCCTTAATTTTTCCGCTTCTTAGATAGTTTCATTTTCTTATCGGAACCTGTCCCTTCACTCTCCGTTTAATCAACTTACACTTTGGCTTGGATCGAACAAGAAGATCCTCAACCTGTGCTGTCGTTACCATCTATATTTGTCCCTTTGTCGGCCAATTCTCTATTCTTTCTCTTCCCTTTTTTCGACTTCTTTCCTTCCTTTCGCGCCACTTCAGTACCAGCCCCTTTACAAGAATCGTCCTTTACGTGATTACTATCACCAGACTGTCCTGGTCTATCGTCATTTTCTGTTCCTTCGTTCATTCTCCCATTTTCCTTCACTGATTCACCTTTGACTAGTTGCTTCTGGCCTTCTTTTTTGGCTTTTTTTGACTTATTCTTTTGAGATCTTGTCGCGTCGCTCTCGTTGGGCGAAACAAGTTGAGAGTTTTCCTTACAGTCCATCCTGTCCTCTAACTGTAGATTCCTCTTGTTATCTTTTCGATGTTTCTTCTTCTTCTCTTGCCCTACAGAATCCTCTCTTTCCACACATCCGGGCAATTCAAGTTGAGAGATTTCCCTCCCATTATCCTGCTCCAATTTCCTCTTGTTCTTCCTCTCCTTCTTCTTCTCTTGTGAATTTGCTCCCATCCCCTCCTCCTTGTCTACTGAATTGTTTTCATCAATCAAGATGTCTAACTTGTTGGTTCCCTTTGTGCCCTCTCCCTCCAGAGATTGTTGACCTGCAACTGTCCCCACATCAAGATTGCCAGGTGCTCCTTCACACTTCTTATGCTCCTTCCTTTTTTTCTTATCCTTTATCTTAACCAATGTGTCCTCTCCCTCCAAATCCTTCTTGCGTTTGCTCTTGACTGTGGAGTCTTTCGTCATTTCCTGTCACAATTCCTCCAATCGGCATTTCCATCAAACCTTCGCAGTAAAAAGAAAAAAGAAAAAAGAAAAAAATAGAAAAAATTGCAGAAAAATGCAGGCAATGCAGTATCTCTACTGCACGAATAGAGAGAAATCCAAGCGAATGAAGTCACTACACCGCCCATTGCTATTGGAGTTAATGAATTCTTAGCGTTAACACTAGTGTTGTGTATCGGCAAGAAATTTATGGAGATAACACCGATACCGATAGTTATCGGTTATCGAACGGTCAGAGGTCCCGATATATCGCTCTGAGACCAACAAATTCCTTATCGGCGATAAATGGAAAAAATATAGTATGCTATATAATAGTATGCCATATAATAGTACTTTATAATATACTGTGTTATATTTTTCACTGTATATAGTGTGGCATGCCACGTGTAACAATCTGTTCCGTACTCTGTGTAACGGAATAACGGCGGTTCAGTAAGAGGGATTAAAGCGTACAACCGTACGGATTGAACCGTACAATTATCGCCGATAGTTATCGGTGCCGGTATTATCGCGATAAAAATCCGATAATATCGGTTTTTTATCGGCGATAACACCGATGTCGATATATCGTGCCAATATATCGATTGTCGGCAAGCCAAAAAAAGGTGCATATCGATTATCGGCAAAACCCTGCCGATACACAACACTACACCGCGCATCGTAATTAGAGTAAATAACGCTAATTCGGTCGCCCTAAATTTCGACTCTATCACCTTAAATAGAGTAAATGATTCTAAATTTTTCATTATACTATTTAAGGTAAGGTTTAATTAGCGTAAAAAAATATAATATAGGTTCGTTTTAAATAGTGTGGAGTACGGACGACGTCCTACCGTGCAAAATTGTACTTTTATAAGTAAAAAGGTACAAATAATGATTTAATAGAATCGCGCTCGCACGTGAAATCGCACTAAACAAAAAATCAATCACATAAAAAAAAAGCCGTTCGCATAACTCTCGTCCGTCGACAGCATCGTCGTCAGTGTGAACATTAACTAACATTCAGCACGACAAATAGTACTAACGTCATAATGACGTCAAAGGACTGACAGATTTTGTACGTCTACGTAATTTAGTGTTCATAATTACAGCGCGGATAATTATTGCCGACATAACCCAATATAGAGTACTTAAATAAATTAAAGTAAACTTCCTCTGTGAAAAAGTTATATCACACAAATTAGCGTTCATAACTCTAATTGTTTTTTTTTGCTTTTTTACTCTAATTTTTTCTTTACTCTAATTACGATTCGCGGTGTAGTTAACACTGTATTAGAATCAGCTACACTAAAACATGTTTTGCAACGTGGCTCGTTGTGGTCCACTTACCTACAGTGTGTTATTATCAATTTATCACTGATTTATGATTTTGGAAAAAAAAAACACTTACTTGTCTTAAAGTGCAGTGTACTCAACCCGTGGCTCCGAGATTAGAGAGCCGAGGATGAGAGCACATATTATCCAGTATTTGCCAAAAAAATAGAATGAATAGACTGTGTGCATTTGCAACTGCACCGCCTATCGCTATTAAAGGAATTATTAATGTAAATGCAAAATTATAATGCATGATACTAATTTAGTGTAGGGAGACATGCGAATTGTAAACCTCTCTCTTAAATAGTGTTATTAACACATAATTTCCGGCCAAGAAAAGTCGTGACCGGCTTACTGTTCTTAACTTTAACAGCAATTGGACGGTGTAGTGATCCCTATCATATTGTATGGCCATTCATTATATAGCGTACTATTGTCCATATGAAAGTGTAACAGGATCTACTTCATTTTTCGGTGATATATGATAGGTCGTATCCAAGCATATAGTAGCGTGGTGTCCTCATGAAAAGCTCACAGAAGCTTTTGTAAGGTTTTATAGTAACCTTATAAAAGTACTGTATACAGGACGGATAACATAGAGGGGGAATACAGACTACAGTGCCTACTTGTGTACTTTTCATTTCCAAACAACTTTCCACTATCCTCACTCATTGTGGCTTACTTCACCTGTATGTCAATCATTGACCACCATTGATCTTCCAACTAAACAGTCACCAAAAAAAGGCCGTCTGAAAGCTTCTCTATTACCATTCTCTACATTTTAGGAAGCTTATTGATTACAATTCAAAACATCTTATTGAAAAATAATATCATATTTGAAATACCGCTTCTTAATGTGATGTACTCCTTATCCTTTCATAATTATGAACTCTGAAAATCTGCAAGTCTCTCTATCTACTCAATTTAATTTGTATATCTTTTGTTGTGTGCGATTTCCTTTTTCTACATTGAAGTCTTGTTTTAATTCTACATAGTGTACTTTAGATTCTACATTTACTCTTAGCACTTTGTAATCAACATTCTGCATTCAGCTTTTCTTTTCCTTTTATTGCACGTCAAATAGCATGCATTACAGTGACATTATTGTATCACAATGTGATTCATCTCTACAATACTAAACTGCCCATCGCTATTAGATTTAATCACTCTCAACCCGAGTGAGTGTTTTTTGGGACCCAAAATCAAAAATTAGTGTTAATAACACTATCTAGTTAAGTGGCCTAGTCGCAAAACATAAGCTAATCATTCACTAACTCTAACAGCGATGGACGGTTTGCTATCGAATACTCCAGGCCTTTTCTGTATTGAATATCATACTGGGATCCACCCTATGCATCACTACTTGCAATAGGCAAAGACAAATCTCTCCTTTCTTCAAATCAGACAGATCCGTACAGTGAAAGTAAAGTGGACAGTGCTATCTACCAGAGCTTCCTGTTATATAAAAATGTGCAATACGCCGACTAGGGTTTACAGGTTGTCAAGAATTCAATGG
The DNA here is from genome assembly GCA_037447655.1 of Zygnema cylindricum. Classification (NCBI taxonomy): domain Eukaryota; kingdom Viridiplantae; phylum Streptophyta; class Zygnematophyceae; order Zygnematales; family Zygnemataceae; genus Zygnema; species Zygnema cylindricum. The sequence continues at coordinate 252,289 of JBBHKE010002052.1, read as the reverse complement.
TTCAAAACCAACTACGTGCTTTCAACAGCAGCTGCATGGAAAGTGTAATCAAGTAGACTACAGCATTTACACACACGAGGCTACTGGCATTACTGTCCCGTAATAGTAAGCAGAAATGAACGAACACTTTTCTGTATAATTACTGCAAAAACTATCCGTAAAGAAAGCAGTCGCATTTGTGTAATCACGTATGCCCAAAACATGCATATCCAATTGTCCCCCAACTGTAAAACATAAATGGCATTTTTTGCATCTCTTTCCTACTAACGCATACCGCCGTTGTATGTCTCACCTGCTCAGACGAAAATAAAGACGCTTCTCTAATGACAGGATCAAGTTGTTTCGAGGCCTCTGGCAAACACGAAAAAAGAAATGCAGCATATCACAATCATATAGTGGCAATACCGAGCTTTTTGAACATCATTCAGTCAGAAACAAAAACTGTCCTATATACTCATCGGTAGACTACTAGATCAGCTAGGACACAAGAGAAGTGCAATTAATTCCATATCCATATCCATCTTCATAAACACACAAAAGTGAAGGGCTGAACATTTACAATCTAAACTCCTTCTTAGGCAGAAATTATTCAAATCGTCTTCTAGGAACGAAGCAATACTACCATTTCGTTTCAGGTTTCCTACCTTTCAGCTCTGATTTCGATAGAGCCGAGGAGAATGTAAACAAACGAATTCCAGCCTCTCCACTTCCACCTATGTTTGCAGTTCCACTTGCATTGGTTTCATTTGTAGCTCCAATATCATTGCCTATTGTCAAGCTGCGCTGCTTCTTCGCTTTCTTCACCATGTCATTTCCATCACCTTTCCTTTTTTGTCTCCCATTGGTTGTCAAAAGGTCATTCGTTTTTCCCTCCTCCTCGGAAGAATCATCACCTACAATAGCTCCGAAAGTCTGGTCCAGATGGCGGTGCAGCATCTCTTGAGTCTGCAACAGATGTTCAAAGTAAATCTTAAAAAGCTGGTTATGAAATTTTACATTATATCTTAAATTTCTGGAAATGAATCTGAACAAATATCTAGATCTTTACGAGTATACCTTAAAAGGCTGCTTTCAAATATTTACAAACAATCATGCGGACCTCCTTTCAAGTAGACACGTTATACAGTCAACTTGGAAAGCGGGAAAAAAGTAAGCAAAAAAATGAGCAGTAACCCAAACTAGTATGATTCAAACAGCGCGATCAGCAGATCATAATAAGGTACATACATCAGCCTAAGCCGATACTTTCATCCCACCAGAATGAACCATGTGCCAATCTAACAGTCAAATAGAAGCAAAAAGACAATTTACTGACTTAAGCTGGACAAAAAGGAATTCCTCTATATCTGAACGCTAATGCAAACATTTGCCTCCAAATAGAATAGAGGATATTATATGGATGAGCAGAGAAAATGCATACTGTGACATAACCTACTTGCGACTAGGTATATTTTATTAAGCTTCATGTTCCTCCACAATTCTATATTTTTTCAGCTGTTAAAAGATCTTCAGCCATACCTGTCACATAAAACTCATTATTCTATGCAGGACCCAGCAAAGAATTTGTGGCGATCAATTAGACTTGTGGCCATCTGAAATAAGACGCAGACTTTATTTTTGTTGTCTTTTTTTTAAGACGAGGTGGTAAAGAGATTAAACTGGCCCTCTACACACATTTTCAGTTCATTTGGAGCGGTTTTACAGTAGTGCGTTACATGCATCTTAAACTGACGTATTGCCATCTTCAAGAGGATAGCAATGTGACATCCCATTGTAACAAACCACATTCACTCACACGTATCTGATAATGTGCAAGCTCCGGATCCTCGTCACTGCTATCGCCGATCCTTCGCTTCGATTTCTTTGCTGATTTGGATGCTCCTCGAACTCTTCGGTCTTTCCTGTTTCCATCAAACAGTAAAAAACCAGGACAAGAAAATGACAGGGACAGCCATGAATTAACGCATAAAGCAAATAAAGTGCTAATGAAAAATGAAAACAAGCCAACAGACTATTTGGGAAGTGACTCACAAAAAAAACAAACCGCTTCAAATTTACAAGTAAAAAAAATAAAATGTATCACTTCCTCTTCTCTCTATCTTACTCCCCTCCTTTCCCTGCCTTCCTTCCATCTTAATCGTTTCAATATGTACCTTTCTTACACTTCCACCTGCCACTTCATGACAAATATACCAAAGATTTAGCTCCTGAAGTTGCCATGCTATTAGGCTTTCTAGTGGAGTACTTAATTTGACATATGATCTTTTACCATTGGAAACCAGAACTCTATAAATTGGGGCTAATGGATTGGTTTAAACATAAAATCTTCTTTAAAACGAAAGAGCAAGGAGGAAATTATGGGATTGTAGGTCTTTGTGTGGCACAGTAGTTCTCGTTTTGACAAAGCTTTCACATAGACTGCATTTTAGCAGTATCGCTATTTTAGTAATTACAGATACAAACCGGTGTACAGAATTAAGTATTCAATGCCTGCTGGATTCAATACTGCTAAAATCATCTTATTTACTGCATAAAACGACAAAGCATTTCCAGCTTTATGAGCTTTTAATAAAAATTCCAATGAACAAATAACAAAACTTAGCGGCTGGCTCATCCGTCGGAAAAACTCAGCCAACCGAAGATCACGAATGGGAGATTTCCAAAGTAAAAGAGTGCAGAAAAAATCAGGGAAAATTGGAACAGTGAAATGCTTATATATACGCTTATGGATTTACTTGTAGATGCTACAAAGGGTGGATGATCCAAAAGCATGAAGGTAAATTTGACCAATTTGAATTTAAACTGACCAATTACACGTTTTGTGCAATGTGATACCCAGCAGAACTTTTCGAGATAGTCATTGGAGAGGTTCGAATTGTTTGGAGGGGAATAACATTGGAACAGATAGTTCACGGGTTGACAGAAAGAAACCATCGTCTTGTTTTTAACTGTGTACCAATTTTCATACTTTTTTCCATAACACAGGGATTTGTGTGGTTTAAAATAGAACTTCTACGGTTTTGAAGCATTTCTCATGGAATTTGGGAATGTTTTAGGGTTTTCAGAGAATTTCCTAGGGTTTCAAAAATGTTTCCAAGGTTACTGAGATTTGAATGGTTTTTCTCGTGAAAAAAAAGGCCTACAATCTCCAAGCTTGAGATTTTCCCAAAATTCCAAGGTCATATGGACAAGATAATGTTCTCAATTGCAATGTGACATCATGCATTGAACGGATTAAAGGAGTCTGAAGAGACTTGGAAAAAATTCACAACAGAAATACGGAGCAAAAGAAAAGAAAGAAGACTCATTGATAAAGCTTACCTTTTTGCCAAATCAGCCGCCCCTTGCACGACAGCAGCTGAGTCAACAGCCACTGATGTCAACGCTGCCATCATTTCTGCATCATCTTCATCATCAGAAGAAATGGAAGTCATTTTCTTATTCCTAGGAGGTCGCTGACGACCAGCCTTCTTTTTCCCTTTAACACTACTTGCCCACTCCACGAACTTCCTCTCTTCAATATCACCGTCACGCAGACTTCGCAGCTTTCTTTGCTTCAATTTTCCTCTTAAGTGGCCATCTGAAGAAACCTTATAAACGCCTTTCCTAGTTGCTACAAGCGTTGTGCCGCGTTTCTGTAAAACATCCTGTTTTGAACGCTCCTTTTTCTCCAATTCAGCCGACTTAGTAACCTGCTTAGCAGCTTTCTTCTCTTTTTGTCTCAGCTTTTCACGAGTGTTGCGGAATTTCCCGCCATTTCTTCTGCGGATGCGCATAGCAAGAGTGGGAGAGAAGCAGTTTCGTCAGCTGCACTGCAAAGCGAGGCCTGCCGTACGTTGTGCTCAGTGAGGATGGCTTGCCTTCAGACACAAAAAGCTCCGTAAGTTCCGTTACGCCGTCGTCTGTATTTTGTGTGCAGTACGTTCGAGCCTCCATTCGAGGACACTTTGTGCGGCTGCGCGTCATGACGGGTGACGAACATTTTCCGTCAACTATTAGACTCTCTCTAAGTTTTCTATTTTTCATCAGTTTTCCACTCCGACGGCCGGTAACAATAGGTGATGACTTATTTTTCTGCCGTGAACTACAGTAAGATAGTAGTAAAAAGAATAAACCCGCACTTCAAAACCGCAGGCTGAGGTAGTACATTATAATTTGGCAGGCGGGTATACTTTCATGGTAGAGGACAGGCTCTAGCAAGCCAGTAACCTGAGCTATGTCGACATGTCCTGTCACTCTAGAGGCAGTGGAGCTCAAGTGAAGTTTTTCAATATTGTTGTTTTTACAAACTCTAATGTATTTAGGCAGGGTTTGTATGTTTACGATAAAGGAGAAACTTGAAGGGCACGTCAGTGACATGATGTTCATTGTTTGCAGCTGAGAAGATAAATGGAAGCGCCAAGGCAGTGTCCTGTGTCTGTATGGTGGGACATAGAGAATTGTGGTGTCCCTTCTGGAGTAGAACCAGGAGCCATAGCCGGAAATATACGATGTGCTTTAGCAGGAAAGGGTATTTTTGGAAGCCTTTCTATTTCCGCATACTGTGACACACACACTTTGCCTCTCACTGTAAGGAAAGGCCTCAGTGCAAGCCATGTGAGCCTCCAAGATGTGCCGAGAGGTAAGTATGTGCCTACACGTGAATGGCAAAATGTAGGTATTTCTTTAAATGATAGCAAGCTTTTGATCCTTTTCCCTTGCCGTACTTAATTCCCTCTGAATGTGACAATCCTTTTTAGTTCGGCTTATGGAAGGCACATTGCGTCTACCATTAATTTCCAACAAAAACTCTTTTATGTGCATCGCCTTCTTCTGATATCTGGTATTTTAACGTTCTTGGATATAGTATTGCCTTGATTGACGAAGTACATGGTAGTGATTTTACATCCCTCATAAGCTCACAAGTATCATTTTATCCAATGTTTTTAAAGACTTTTCTTTGTATTTCCATATGTCCATTACTAGCATGCTTGGTGGCTGCAGGTGGCAAAGATTCGAGTGACAAGGCTATCCTAGTTGACATGCTTCTCTGGGCTCTTCAACACCCGCCACCTGCTCACATGTTGCTCATATCTAATGATCAAGGTTTTTCAAAGGCACTCCATGCATTGCGTCATCTGCAATATAGAGTGAGCATATCCTGCCTTCCTTCGAGGGATTCAGTTGCCAGTCTGTTGAGAGGAGCTGCCAATGACGAATGGGAGTGGCCGCAAATGGCGAGAGGCACTTGTGTGGCGCTTCAATTGATGCCAAGTGTGAGCATTGTAACCAAAGAGGAAGCGTGGGAATTTCCTCCCCTGGAAATCGTGAGTACTACTCGGGGTATTGTTTCAAAGCAACAGGTGCCTGACATCAAGAATTCTTCAAAACCTACAAATGGACTAGATAAAAAACCGAATGATGTTAAGAATGCACCTAAACCTGCAAATGGACCAGAGAAAAAACCGAATGATGTTAAGAATTCTTCAAAACCTGCAAATGTACAAGACAAACATTTGAATGCTGTCAAGAATTCAAAACCTGCAAATGGGCCAGGTAAAAAACCAATTGATGTCAAGAATTCTCCAAAACCTGCAAAGGAACCAGATAAAAAGGTGGTGCCTGTTGAAGCTCCTTCCAAGCCTGCTCCTAAGATGGTGGAACCCAGAGAGTTGACTAAAGTACCTGTTGTGCAAACTAAAGATTTTTCCAAATCTGTTCCTAAACCAGGAACGTCTGTAGTTGACAAAGTAGCTGCTGTACTTTCAGAAATTCCTGGTAAACTTTCCCCGAAACTAGTGGCATCAATAATGTCCACCTCATTAGCTGCTCAGTCACAGTCTGCCAAGGGCCTGATAGTTTCTGAGAAGGAAACTTTGATTGTGGGAGTTTTAGAATCGAAAGGGTGTAAAGGAAGTATTCTCAAGGATAATGCAGGAGATGGAGCAGATTGTGGCCAAGGTCCCAGTTCTTCCAAGAGAAAGAATGAAGAGTCATTTCTGTTACATAATCTAGCAGTAGAAGTCAATAGTGCTCATCGAATTCTTTTACCCAGTGTAGTTGTAGGGAATAGTGGGATCAGGACAGGGAAAAACAACTTAAACTTGAAACGGGAAGTTGCTCTCCAGGAACAAATTCCAAATGGAAATTCTATTTATAACCTGAAAAGTGTTATAACTGACACGGGACTGCTTAGATTGCATAGACCTGGGCCATTTGTTTCTCCCACGCCATTGCTAGCCCGATTTAGAAACCAGCAATTTCGAGCCTTTCCAATGCGTGGTGGCTTGGGTCGGATACAGTCTTTCTGTAGGCTTTTGAATTCTGCCGTACAGCTGGGCCTGTATGGTCGGAGACAATAACAGCTGGTCCATTAAGAGCCGGTATACTGAAGGTCATTGACTTTCCATTCTTGTTTACTGAATTACTACATGTTTGAATGGTTGATTTTCAAAATAAAAGCAATTGATATACTACGGTTGTTGTCCAGATTTTTTATTTATTTCACTGTTTTTCTGGTGATTTTGAATTCTTTGAGACTTTGTCTTGAGGGAGTCATAATGACCTCATGTCTCATTATTTTTTTCTGTTTCATTTTTTGGAGATTTACAATACTAGCAGTGTGAGCTCTCTACAGATGCGAATGCAATGAGGATTGACCTGTTGTTTGCAGCGATTCGCAACGAGTCTGTTTTTTTATGAAGTTGCATACAGAGTTAATATGCTGGAATTAATCCAATTTGAAAAAAACAAGTTTGCAATCTATCGCTGGTCTTGCTGTGTCAAACAGCCTCATGTCAAACAGGCTCATTTTGTCGCTGATGAACAACAAGCTCCAGTTGCAAATACAGTTGGATTAGTGTGCAAAGTCATGCAAGCTCTGACACCATTGCATATTCCTTGCAGAGTGTGGTTATCATTTTATTTGTTCCTCACCTGGTTTTCACACATTGCCCATTCACGCTTGGTTGTCCAGTAAGTGATGTTCATTTTTTGGGCGCCCAACATTCCACCTCTAACGACTCTATCGTAAGTATAATTCCAGTGCTGACATAATTGTGACAAAGTAGACATGACATTTTTTGTGACACACTTCATTATTTCCAAGGAAAAGTACACCTTTGAATTGCAAAATAATGTCTCAAAAATGCACATACCAAAATGGCAGTCCACATAAAGTCTAGCGAACTCTTTCAGATGGAATTTGATGATGACCATAATGCTTTACAGAGCTAAATATATACTGAAACAATCATAGGAAAACCTAGATACTGTCTCAAATACAAAAAAAGAACTTACCTACTGAACATCATTGCATAAGAGACAATTCAAAATTGTCAAGTAACTCGGTGGAATTAACCAGAAAATGAAGCAAAATTATTACAATTCTCACACCTTAACAAAATCAGGCTACTCTGATTTTAAAACTTTAAGAATCACCTTTCATTTAAGCCTGAATATTGGCACATTCTGCACACACTTTATTATGAAGAATTAAAGCATAAAAAAGTCTTGTGACAAGATTCTTCCAATCCAATGGCTGAACTTTGAAATAAAACAGGATACAATGTCGTGCCAGGATGGCTAACCTGTCATAATTTTTGATAGTTGAAAGCCCCTAAAGACTAAAATAACTGATGAATTTGCCTGTACCAAAAAACAGTTTCAACCAAGCAAAATTGACTGAAGACTTAGAATGCAGGTAGCAACGAGTCTAAACAAGAAAACATATCAACTGCATTTGCTTGCTTACTACGGCCCTCCTCGTCTGGCATCGAATAAGTAATCATTTGGTAAACTAACAGCTTGTGGCTGTCACATGACCACTCCAACATAGCGGTAACCTCAAAGTTAACAATTGAATAAAAATCACTCCAGCTAATGCCCACGTTGGAAGAAAATTAGGAGCTCCACAGACAACAACCTAACACCAGAAAAGGAAAACTGGTTGTGAGATTTAATTCCGGCTAATGTGATTATTGATCAAATATTCTAAAAAAAGTCTCAGAATGTCAGCATCAGGCTGGCTGACTAACAAATGCTCTCCTGATAAATCACAACACAGAAAAGAGCAAAAGCAAAACTAAAAAATCACACAACCTAAACATAATGCAATAAATACATGAAATATCCAGCTACGCTTAGCCAAACCAAGGAGACCTGCAAAAATGTTCCAGATGATCGCTCTCACTGGGAGAACAAAAGCCAATAACATGCCTTGTACAAACTTTTTTGAACAATATAAAACTATAAAGAAGAAAGAAAACAAGCTATGAACAGTATATCAGCAATTTTAAGAACATCTCCAACTAGCATATAACTAAAAGCAGAGTTTCTCTTCGAACTAGCATAAAGTAGCTGAAGCTATTCTTCAAAGATTCAGTACACAGGTATAAATTATAGGAACAAACAGAGGCCTCACCTGATTGCACCCACACCACGCTCAGAAACCCAGAGTGAATGTGGAATGTCCATCCATAGTGAGTTGAAACTGCTGCCAATTGGCCATTATAAGAAACAAGCCAGAATATACAAAGTTGCTTTTGGCAAGCCTTCCCATCACACAAATGGAAACTCAAAGACATGTCAACATTCTCTGACAATGTCGATGACGCCAGCAGCCTTCTTCATATGGAAGTACATTCAGGATCCATCATCAAAAGCCTAGAGTCAGATTGGCAGGCGGGTTGCTTAAAAAAAGCATGCATTTCTTTACGTCTCCATTTTGTTGCAAGGAAAAGGTTTGACTGGAACGAACCCCATTGACAGTGTCCAGCAGAAGTCTCTTGACATGGTCATTTCAGCTGTTTTAAAAAACAAGGACATTAAATCTGCAACACCTGACATTCTGACCTTGCCGCTAAAGGTGACTGTTTATTCCATTAAATTCCGTTCTGTCCCAGTGCCTCCCTCCTCTTCCTTCTCCATTTTCTCGGCCAATTCAAAAATCAGCTCTGCTCGCCGTATCTTCTCGTCCTTTTCCTCTTCTCTTCCCCTTTCTCTCTTTTCATCCTTTCTTACTTCCTGGCCTTCCTCTCCCTCATACAGCTGACGAACCTCTAATGCTCTCTGCTTCAACTTGTTACTCCAGTCAAATGACAATCCTGTTGTACCTTTATCCTTAGCGGGGGGGACAAACCAGCCGGACCAAATCTGCAAATTGTCATCCTCTCCTCCTGTGCCCCTGTTGCCTTTGGCTTCTGAATCCATATCATCATCTTCCTGTCTTTGTTTCATCTTGCGACCTGCCTCTATAATCTCCGGAAATACATCTAATACTGTTAGCACACGACTCGAACCTTCCTCAGTTCCTTTCCACTTATCTGTTCCTTCTAAATCTTCAGCAGAATAGCCGAAATCTAAAACTGGATTCAAATTGACTGCGGTTTCTGGAAGGACCGGAGTCGTGAAAGGATTGCGTAAAGCACCACTCACTGCGGGCTTAGCTGTCTTTCCACTAGCATTACTGACCGCTTCTGGTTCTTTCGAGGGTTTAGCTTGATTTAGAGATAAACCTCCTCCCTCACTAACTGGTAAACGAGCACCATCTGCCACACGTCCCCAGAGCAATTGAGCGGTCCCAGGTTTATCAGAAGCGCCACGTGGCAGTGATTCCACTCTTTCATGAAGTGTCACCAAAGACTTCTCTGCACGCCTCCTCTCTTTTCCCTGTTCTAATTGGTCTGCTTTCGGCTGACTCTTCCTCTCCGGCCACATAGGAGTGGCCATGTATGTGTGCTTCTCAGGAAGCGCAGGAAGCCATGGCGGCATACTTTCGCTTGGCGGCGTCTCTCCCAGCTGCGCAAAACTCGGCGTACGGCGCCTCCTCTTCTTCCTCGCAGGCAGACGAGGCACCGCACGTGCAAAAGGAATCTCATCCACGGCGTCACAGTAGCGCATGACGTCAGGCATTGAAACAGACAGATCCTCGAATGCCAGCAACACATCATGCAGATTGCTTTCCGTTCTGCCTGCGTGCTCCGAGTACGCACGTGCGGCGCGTCCGACCTCCGTTATATGACGCAGCAGCAGGTCCGCCAGCGTGTCCAGCGCCGACCGCTGCGCGCCCTGAAACTTAGCGTCCTCGCAGAGCTGCGCGACCGCCAGCCGCGCGAGAGCGCGCGGGAACGCGTCCGTCATGGCAGCCACCGTAAGGCAACCGAATAGGCGAAGCCTACGTATCCAACGCCAGAGACTATGGTGCCTATAGGGAATGTTCTAACACCACGCTATAGTACAGTACAGTGCACTGCAATTGACCAATTGTACATTTGTACTAACGAGAATTTGGTGTCGCACGCACGGAACTTCTTACGTTGATTTTCGCACGATATGGAGATTCCGTGTGACCTCCGTACGAAATGCCCTCACTTCTAGACATCGGCTTTGGAATTTGGAGTTTGCAGTTTTGCACAGATGGACTGTGGAGTGGGTACAATATTGTAGCTGTGAATTGCTGCCAGCAAGACGCCGGACTCCATGGCAAATTAGCAAGACGCCGGACTCCATGGCAAATTAGCAAGACTTTAAATGTTAAAAGACGTCAATTTTGAATAGAAATGTTCGGTCCACGTGTGTTCATTTCATGCTCTACATGGAACAATTTAGCCCACCGTGGATTGATTACCATCTGGACTGATCCCTCACAAGCGTGGTAACATCATTTACAGGGAAGCATTGCACGACCAGCCTCGTCAAAGATCGAGGACGAAATTCATGGCGGCAACTTTTCGCATTTGAATTTTTGAAAGTTGGACGACTTTAACTTGCATGGTAGTTTTGTTTGTATCTTTCAATCTTGGTAAATCGCAAGAATATCTAATTTATCTTTTTCAGCAAATTCCTGTCGTTCTCAGCTCCTTCCGCCATGCAGTTCGTCCGCGGTTTGTACGACGACATGCTCGTATTAAAGAGCATGTGGTTGTCGGCCATTAGTGGCGACACGCACAAGGAACGCCTCGATTCTTTTTATGGTCCACAGGCGCATGCGTGTAAGTCGACAGGCCGACGGATGTAACTGTCTCATGTAACTGTCTTATGTAGCTGTCTCATGGAGTATCTTTCGAGTCGCCAGTAGCTTTTTTCTTGCTCATGTCCAGACTCCTATAGCCTGTCTAAATCCGCATTAGATTTTCAGTTGTGTCACTATTTTCAGTCTTGTCTTCAGAAAGTGTACAGCTCTTTAGGGAGCACTCCTGTCTCTTTTCCACTTTTTATCGAACATGCGGACGAGTCGAGTCTGTCTTAGTCATCCTGCAACTTGCTTTGTTAACGATGTCTTTCTATCTTTCCACAGTTCCAAGAACTGATGTGTTCCCCCCTTTATCTTCCGATGCACTTCAGCGGCCTTGTTTTCCTTCTGATGAAAAGAAGAATGTATGAATAGGTTTTTGCAAGTTCCTCTCATTTTGTTGAGCTTGGTCCATAACTAATCAGTATCTTAAGCCAGGTCAAGTTACAAAGTTAGGGAGTGGGAAAGTGTATCCATTCGTGACATTTGTTTAGATCCTCTGGATTTTGCTTATTAAATGACTGGAACTTGTCAAATATTGGATTCTGACGTAAGCGGGAGAGAAAGAGTAGGTAGTGTTTGACTACTGAGAACAACTTAACCTGTGATTGGGCTATCACAAGCTAAGTTGTTCTCAGTAGTCAAACACGATATTCTCTCGTCCTCTCTTTCTTCCGTCACTCTTCTTTCCCGTTTATGTCAGAATCCAATTTTTGACAAGTTCCAGTCTTTCATTAACCAACATCGAGGATCTAAATTTCATTGAGTCACTGGCAGAAATCTCCAACCTTGGCCTCGGTATTTCGATTATTGTCTTGCTCTTTCGACTTGACACTCAACTTTGTGATGTTTTCAAGCCTGTGATACACCATTACGAGTGCTTGAGAATGACTTGCATCTTTTACCTCTTTTATTGGGGCAGATGATCGCTTCAGAGCGAACTTCCTCCATGGCCGTCGCCCGTTACTGCAAGCTTGTGCTGGACAAGTCGAGGCGATGGAGGACCAATCGGGATTGGTGTGGGTTGACTTGGGTGGTGGCACGGGAGAAAATATAGATATGATGTCTGACTATATGGACCTTACAAAGTTCACGAAGATTTATATGGTAGACCTTTGTGGTCCCCTCTGTGAGGTAGCTAAACAAAAGGTTGCAGAGAAGGGTTGGAGCAATGTTGAGGTTGTGGAGGGCGATGTCTGTGACTTTGTGCCTGTAGAAGGGCAGGCAAAGCTGGTTACATTCTCGTATTCGCTCTCCAGTAAGTCATTTAAGGATCAGTGGCAGTCCAACCTACTTCCTGCTTTCAAGGCTGTGTGCTTTGCTTGAGTATGTTTATGGCATAGTTCAAATGTGCGAAACAATTGCAAATGCTATATGTGGTCACTCCATACTATACCCGTATTACACTGTATAATACCGTATGTTACAGGGTAATCAGAATAGCGTTTCTGAATGTTTTCACACATTTGAACATGGTTTATGGCTGCTTTAGTGTGTAATAATCAAAAGATATCTTGTGCAGTGATTCCACCCTTTATGGATGCTGTTGACAAGGCAATTTCCTACCTTGACAGTCGGTCAGGCATCTTTGGCATCGCTGATTTTTATACGTCGAGCAAATACGATCACCCATCCCGGCAGCACAGCTATCTGACCAGGTGGTTTTGGCGAGCCATTTTTGACCTTGATGGCATAGACCTCGGACCTGAGCGTCGAATGTACATTGACCATCGCCTTCAAAAAGGTAGTGGAATTCAACATCTCATTTGTCCTCCACTTTTCGTTTTTGGTTTCTCAGTCTCTATTCAAGTTTGCTACTGCTGTTGCAATTTTGACACTTTTTTTTTGGAAATATGTCCTTTGCATATGAAGACAAATATAATGTCTACATAAGTATGTATGCTTATGTCTTCGATGCTGTTTATTTTTGAAGCTCAAGTCCGACTTCAAACTGGAGGAGTTACGGCTTTGAAAAATCATGCATTAGTGATGTATGTCCTTATCAAATGGTGGGGTTGGTGTGCAGTAATTGAGATAAACAGCAGAGGTTCCATACCTTATGTTCCAATACTGAAGCCCCCTTTCTATGTCTGGCTTGGACGTCATTTTCCTCCACGTTAATAATTGGTGGTTGTGATCAGATCCAGCAGTGCATTACTCTTGAATCAGGTTCAGATTAGGACATGCTAGATTGCGCAAAACATTCAAGGTTTTTATGGCATTTAGTGTGTCCCCTTGGGAATGAGAATATTATGGAAACACCTTTTGGTTTGCGCTAGTTTCCTGATTTATTTTGTTTGTGGCCGGCCTGGATTAGTAGCAAAGTCTGTACTGACAGAACAGTATGGTTCGTAGACATAATTCATAGATGTACCTATCAAGTTCCGTGTAGACAATTTTATGAAATCTTTTTGAAGGTAGCAGTTTTTTTTTCATTTTCCTAGTTTTAGAAATTTTGGTTCTTGCTTATTTGGCAATTCGTTGTATCGATAGATGGTGTGAGAGGAAACTACCATTTGTCTCTCGCAATAATGGTGTCTAAATGAATTGGGTGCTCCTTAGGCTCGCATGAGAGGCAAAGTGTGTGTGTAATCGGACACGTGAAGATTCTTAGGTACCTCTCTCCATTTGTGCCCTACTTGTTTCCATTCTCAGTGTCTGGATCACAACGTTTTTATTGTTAATGTGAGAAATCATCTATGTTGAACTGTTTACAGGAGTGTCTTTATGAGTTCTTTCAAGGATGATCACTAGTCTTATTCTCAAAACGAAGCTGGAAAAACTAATGCCAAAAGCACAATTTATGTCAAAACTGACTTCTGGCCCCTAGAAATCATCTGCTGTTACCGATTAAGAGTTTATTTATCAGCAGGGATTATGAACCTCAGTGATGTCGAAACAATTGAGGAAGTAGTTGCGACCGCTGGGAAGTAGTCAAAAGCTCCTTGGGAGTTTGCAAACAAATGATCCCATTTCCAATGAACTTTGGACGATTTCGAAGCATTTTTTTATATCTCAACTTGCTAATCGCTTGTTCGTGTACGATGGCTTCTACTCAGGTATTATATGTAAATCAACACCTCCAAAAGTAAAAACTTTGATAGTGGATCATTATGCATTGGTCTGAAATTACGTCTCCACCAGCATTTGTACCCAGGGAATAACCATGCTAATTTGGGAGCAAATAGGAATGACCATAGTCGGTCGAACGTGGTCGTAATAGCGACTCATAACTGTGGAGTTATCCTTGACATGTTTCAACTGGTTGGCCGGCTAGTGCGTATTAAACCATCTTAAGTTGCTCTTATCCTTGTGAGGGAATTTACACTGTGATTCAATAAATTTTGTTCAGCGAGTGAAAAGGTTTGATCCCACACCTTCAATTCAGAATTTTGTCCAGCCGGATCATAGTGAACTGCAAGGCTTCCGGAACTAATTGCGCAACTTCAGTGTCAAGTACATTTTCTCTCGCGTATACCACTTGTCGGGAAAGGATAGTTAATATGCATGTCCATTAATTTGTCACCGAAACGAGCTTTTGGTTTTTTTGCCAATTAGCCAGTAAGTTACAGCATGTTTAGTTTCCATTATTATTATGATTTAGACTGCTTTTGCCCTCTTGCTGTTTATGACAATCGATTCAGATGATGTACTTTGGGCGGCCATAGGAGAGGGCGAGACAGTCGGACAAGTGCACCAAGAAGCAGGCCACGAAATTCTCACACTGAACTCACACAAAACATGCCTGCAAAAGCAAAAGCATGAGGATCAAAGCAAATTCATAAGTGAGCAAGGAAACTAATGAGCTAGCACACTTCACATAATTCTCTGCATAGAATGCCTTACACTTAAGCCAGTCCTGGTACCAAATTCCAATTGGCAGAAAGCACACGTTGTTTAATACATGTTACCGCCTACGGAAAAAGGCTTTTTGCTTAATGCTATATTTCATACAAGAACATTGGCTCTGATGGAGATATAACTGCCGACAATTTTATCTATTGTCACGTATATGGTTTCTGCTTGTGAACATGGATATAGGCGTCCAATCCCTGAGACCTTCAAAGAACCGGAGGATCATTGCCAAGCGAGAAAAATGACATATGAAGCCTCAAAACACACCTTCCATGATTTTCAATTCCGTCTGATAGGGACACTCAAAAACGTGAGATCATCCTACATCCTTGTTAACGATGCCCTTTTTATCTGGTCCATTTGCAGGTTTAGAAGAGTTCTTAACACTATTCGGTTTTTTCTCTGGTCCATTTGCAGGTTTAGGAGAGTTCTTAACACTATTCGGTTTTTTCTCTGGCCCATTTGCAGGTTTTAAAGAATTTTTGATATCAGGCACCTGTTGCTCTGTAGCTGGTTTGTTCAAAACTCTACCCGGAGGAGTTTTCAATATTTCAGAGGGAGAAACTTCACACGATTTCAATTTGGTCACACTATTCACATTTGGCACCGAGTGAAGTGCCACACAGCTACCGTTGGCCATTTGCGGCCACTCCCATTCGTCATTGACAGCTCCTCTTAGCAGACTGGCTTGAACTTCCTTCGAAGGGACGCAGGATATACTCACTCTGTATCGCAGCTGACGCAATGCATGGAGTGCCTTTGAAAAACCTTGATCATTAGTTATGAGCAACATGTGAGCAGGTGGCGGGTGTTGAAGAGCCCAGAGAAGCATGTCAACTAGGATAGCCTTGTCACTCGAATCTTTGCCACCTGCAGCCAACAAGCATGCTGGTAGAAGACTTATGGAAGTACAAAGAAAGGTCTTTAAAAACACAATGAGAAAATTGATACTTGTGAGCTTAAAGAACGAATTCACTATCATGTAACCCGTCAGTCAATGAAAAAAGTCAGTAACAGATCCAAGAACGTTAATATAACAGATATTGCACATTAAGACCTGGTCAGAGGAAGACGTGGAAACATAACAGGTTTCATTAAATAAATGTTATAAGCAATGTTTTCATAAGCAAAAAAGAAAAGGAAAATCGCATTTAGAGGGATTACAACAGCTAGTGGTGTAAAGGACAGGCCGGTCCGCCATGAGAAAAAGATCAAAAGCTTGCTAATATTTAAAATAACACCTGCATTCTGCCATTCACGTGTACACACAGACTTACCTCTTGGCACATCTTGGAGGCTCACATGGCTGGCACTGAGGCCTTTCCTTACTGTGAAAGGCAAAGTATGTGTGTCACAGTATGCGGAAATAGAAAGGCTTCCAAAAACACCCTCGCCTGCTAGAGCACGGCGAATATTTCCGGCAATGGCGCCTGGTTCCACTCCAGACGGCACTCCACAATTCTCTATGTCCCACCATACAGACACAGGACACTGCAGGCTTCCATTTAGCTATCTCAACTTTAAACAATGAACGCCATTCCTTCAATTTTCTCCTTCATCATTAAATTCAAACCCTATTAAATAAAACGTACATTAGAGTCCGCAAAGATAACAATATTTAAAACCTTCACATAAGCTCTACTGCCTCTAAAGTGACAGGACATACCGACGTCGTTACTGGCTTGCGGCAAGGTTGCTAGAGCCTGTCCTCTACCGTGGATGTAAGCTATCAGCCAAATTATTATCAATCAACCATAGCAGTACAGCCTTCAACGATAGGCCTTTGTACAATGCAAGACTTGTGTTTGCACAATACAAATATCATGTTATAAGAGTATAATATGCGTATCATATGGTACAAGTTGCATTTGCTGTTGAGTTACTGTCTTCTGGAGAAACATGCAAATGTCAATTATATAAGACGCATTTTCCTTTATAATTGTGTGTTAATACTTAATATCCACAATAGTAAAAATAAAAATAAACTGAGGTAACTAATTTATACGATGTGACTCACGAATGTAGCAGTGTGCAAGGCTTCACACTCTGTCATCGTTAGTAACTTCAGTAAAAAATGCCATGAAAAAGCTGCAAGTTGAGATACTCACTGACTCCATGTCAACTGCTTGTGCTGCTCGTACGGATACACTTCCATTCCAGTTTCTCCAATGTTTAAGACGAGTATTTGATTTTGTCTTTTGAGTAGATATCGTTGTCAAAGGCTGTTTAGAACTGCGTTTATTACTCTTTGCCGGCACCAAAAGCACTCTAACTTTAGGAACAGTAGTCTGTTCCCTGATATTCGCTTTTAAAATAGAATAACTCGCAAAATTTTCATGGCAGATGCTTGAGTGGATTGCTGTCGCCATGGTAATGGATGCCAAAAGAGTTATTTACTAGAGCAGGACAAAAGTTCACAAAAACCGCGATAGAGTAGGAAATGCCATACCCATCAGCCATGCACTACACCGTGAATCGTTACTAGTTTATTATGTAGCTATGAGCGATAAATCATTATATCTCTTCTTTGCGACATAGTTCAAAAGTAGGTGACCGTTTGCCCATACAATATGCCTATTGTATGCAAAACATACAATATGGCCTTAAGAGTTAAGACCCATATTGTATTGGCCGCAAAATGAAATAAAATAGTAACAGGGTTGAGTTCATAGTTCAAAAGTAGGTGAAAGTAGGCCCATACAATATGCCTATTGTATGCAAAACATACAATATGACCTTAAGACCCATATTGTATTCGGATCTATTCGGACCAGTTAAAACATTCGGACCAAAACGCGACGGCGTACGATTTGAACAATTTCGTACATATACATGTTTTAGTATGGACATATTATGTGCCGAAAATTTTTACAAAGCAGTTTACAAATTAGAGTACATGATAAATTAGTATCATGGTGTACCCGAAAAAACACAATTTACCGTAAAGTACGCTAATTGTTTCATTACGCTATATTTTTTATTACGCTAATAGCGATTCACGGTGTAGTTTATTATGTAGCTATGAGCGATAAATCATTATATCTCGTCTTTGCGATAATCAGCACTTATTCACCTCCTTACTTTGTGGACATAAGCCTAACCGTCAGATCTTGCTGTTTAGAGTGCAGATAAATTCTGAATATCCAGGTATTTCCATGTACAATCCGTACAGTGATACAGCAACTTGTGCACGGATAGGCGCGATTATAGGTACTCCGTTGCTTGCATGTACGCTCCCATCTCTCCGGCTGTTCCATATTCTCTAGTCACATCGTCGTGCTGACACGTCCTCCGGATGCTCACGCCAGGGTATACATTTTATTTACTGCTTTATGTTCATGCCGCGTGGCAGCCATCCATAGGTAAAGGCAATGAATCCACTACGGTCATGTGTATGTTCGCCACGTGGTTATTTCGAATCGGTCAGCCAACAGCCTTCTCCAATAGCAGAAGTTTTTACCGACAAGCTGGGCGACTGCCACGCCTTTAAACACTATTAGCATCAATCATTAAATGGGATGGACCTGATTTATTTAAGGTTATCAAATATAGTTTAGCTTGACGTGAACGATTTTTCACCGCTTATTGAATTATGGTATGAAAGGGAAAATTAGTTTTATCAACGCTATTTTATGTTGAGGAGCTAAAAACAGCCTGCAGTGAATTAGCGTTACGCTGTTAACGATTCACGGTGCACTGAAATCAGCCAAAGGCATTTGCTATGAATCTTGCGAGGTTTCCTCATCTCACAATTCAAAGAACAATAATGAAGGCTATAAATATTTATGAACTGAGCATACCTTGAAAAGAATTCACGAGGTTACCCTCAACTTTAGTGCAGAGAAGAACAAGAAAGTGTATGTAGTGAGTGTGTGATACTGTCTGTCACAATATAAGCTTCTTCATAAACTAAGATACCGAAACACGAAAGTTACAACACACATACTTCACCGTCGTACTACTTGTTCCATTCGTGAGTCAATTCTAGTCTCAGCAAACAAGTCGGGAGTCATGGCAAGTTGCATTCAAGCGCTTGACTGCAAAACAGAGTGTGGAGAGTCTCCAGTATGTGATGCCACTGGGAGTGTGTACTTTGTGGACACCCTAGGACAAAAGATATTCTGGTACGATTCTCTAAGCGGAGCGCATAAAAAGCTGGATACACCTCAGAAGGTTGGCTGCATTGTGCCACGTGACAGAGGAGGTCTTCTAGCAGCTATGGAGGTAGAAGCTGCGAATGAAACTTATATCGAGTCAGGGATACAAAATACAGCATTTACTATGATTGCATGTTCTGACTTGTTGTTACCAGCTTGCATGCTTTCTTGTTAATGAGTTGCTGAGCAACATTCAATAAATTTGGTAACGTCTGACTATTCAATAACATGGAACAGCAACAATAATAGTTACAAATCCGAATCAAAACTCTGCATTATAATGTCGTGATTTTTGACAGTTGAAGTGAGAGTTAAGACCTCTTTGATGATTGGATAAGCTTGTGGTCAGCTGATATGTTGATAATGAGAACAAAACTATGACACATTTAGGGGATCAGGCAAACTATGTAAACTTTGTTTCCCACGCAGTCTAGTTTCACCAACATTTCCATTTCTCCTCTTCACTTATGATCCTTTGTAAACTCCATTTTTCAGTGGAGGGGTATTCAAAATGTATTTTTTTGTGACAATGGCAGGCACCGATAGTGCATGTTGAAACGGAAGTGCTGATGTCAGGGATGTGGAAAGCTCCAGAGGAGATATCCGCAATTCCTTTTGGCCAGGGGGGGGCTCAATTCAGGTACATGTTCTTATGAAGTTTCTGATACCAATGTGTGGTTGTAACAGTTTTACAGTGGAAATACGCTTGGACAATTAAGGAAGCTGCTTTCCAAAAACAAAATGGTCCTTGCTCCAAGATAAAATACCATAATTGCCTCTATTTTTTCGATGTATTTATGTGCACATTTGCATGAACATAACTCTCATCACAATTTCAAATCCGGTGGACCCTGTTGATCTCACCACAATTTCAAACCTCTTGGTATTTCCTATCATGGCAGAGCATGCTATATTCAGATAGTCGATGCTCGTCAAAAATACCAAGCTTGTCTTTTCCCTATCTTTGTACAATATATTCACACGGTTAACTTTCCATGACCCTTCAGCATTGTCTTCGGGGCTCCTTTTGCAGGTTCAATGATGGAAAGGTGGATCCAGCTGGCCGGTTTTGGGTTGGAAGCATGAACGGTAGTGATTGGCCAGATCCGGAGGCCAAAAAAGGGTACTTGTATGTGTTGGAACCTGGTCAATCACGACTAATTGAGAAAGTGCCCTCCACTACAGTATCAAATGGACTGGCTTGGTCCTCTGATCGTTCCAAGTTCTTTTACATCGATTCCACTCTTTATGTGCGTATTCTATCATTCAAAGTCTTGGCAGGTCATTTAGCGTTTCTCACCATCGAAATTTGTAATCACAAGATATATGTGTGATTCTGCTGTCTGCCATTGAATCTACAGGGTATCCTGTTCACAAATCTTAGTTTAGCTCATTATAGCAATGGACCGATCTCCTAGTCTCCTAGTCAGAAGGTCGCATAGACTCAAAGAATTTTGACTGTTTCGGAAGCCCCTTATAAGCCGTACTTGCAATTGATGCTTTACATGTTTGATTTTATGTCTTCCCACAGACAGTTGACTGCTTCGACTATGTAGAAGAAACAGGAAGCATTAACAATCGCCGGACAGTGGTGGAATTTCCTGAATGCGAGGAAATCGATAAAACAGGAAAGGAAGAGGAAAAAGGTAAATTTGCGCCTCAGATCCTGCTTTATGGAAGATAACTTTTTTTCCATTGGATTGACAATTTCTCCAATGTACAGTGCTTGTCAGCAAGGGACAATTAATATGCATGTTTTTAACTTGTCATAGAAATGAGCTTTTGGATTTGTTTTTAAGCTAGTAAACTTCAAAATGCTTGGTTTCTCTTATTATTATAACTTTCGACTGGTTTTGCCTTCTTACCATGCAGGCCTACCTGATGGGATGGCAATCGATTCAAATGATAAGCTTTGGGTGGCCATAGGAGAGAGTGGGACAGTCCGACAATTGGACCCAGAAACAGGCAAAGAAATTTTCAGACTGACTATCCCCGCAGCACGACCAACCTCCTGTTCATTTGGCGGTATGTTTTATGTTCTATTTGGCTTGTTTTTTTCCTGTCGTAAGATCCCAAGAAAATGTGCTAATATTTAACTAGGATTAATCCTGGAGGAATTATTCTTGGTGTCACATAACCTGTAAAACTTTCACTTGGATCAAAAAATGTCAAATTGGTTCGTAAAAGGTTATGAAAAAGCAAGGCTCTTGTCAAACTTTTTTACTCATGGAATTCTTGAAGCTCTTATGTACCGCAGGCAAAGACTTGAGTGAGCTCTACGTTACAACAAAATTGGAGGAAGGCACAGGTTAGTTCTCCGTGACTATGAACTTTTCTCGTTCTGTCTCTCGATATTGTTTGCGGTCGACTTCTCAAGTAATGAAAATGGAATTGCGATACGTATATAAGATTGAGCTCGTGACCTGTGAATTTTGAGTCTGGTTGAAACAAAATGTTTTATGAACTAGGAGCTTTAGCCCACAGTGACAAATCAACGAGCACTTTTTGTTTTACTTGCTCTCCAACTTTGGAAGCTGTGTAAGTATGGCTGGGCACTGCCGGTTTTAGTAGTCTAGTTCAGAGATGAAGAGGCTTAACAACTAACTTCAAGAGTTGGTGCTTTTAGGATTTGATTCAATCTCATTGTCAATTAATGAGTCATTCACATTGTTAATTACCAACTATTGTTGGTGACGGTTGTGACAGGCAAAGGTGGTGGGCTCTATAAGTGCCACATTCCAGGAGTGAAGGGATTTTCCTTTGCTCACGCATATGCAGGCTAACAACAGCTTGACTATTGTAGTTCATCATATGGCAATTACAGACGTCTACAAATTTTGATTGATGGAGCACATTGCTCCCTCGTGAATTCTCCGCTAAATAAATTATTTCAATCCCCATTTTTTTTTTACTGTTTTGATTGTAAATATATTTCCTTTTTTCGTTCGCGTCATTTTCCCGTTGTAGGTTAGTGTCATACGTTAGTGAATCATGAGCAATGTATGTGTTAGACATCTACACGCAAGAATATAGATGTGTGAGGTTATGTGAAGTCCTGTAAAACCTCAACGCAGAATCTGAAGTAATATCTTTCTTTTTTTTTTTTTTTTTTTTTTTTTTTTTTTTTTTGTAATGAGCAAATTGGTGTCTTATGATGTGAAAGTGTTGCTATAGAAGGACCATACATGTTTGTGCTACTTAGTTAAGGCCAGATCGGGAGATTTTGACAATTTGTATATGGTGTAATGTGACAGAAACCTTTGTAATGGTTATAATGCCATTTTACCAAGCATGTTAGTGTATTTGTCAACATTAACATAGAGTCGTGTATGAGCAAAGCTTCTGTGATTTTTTTTTGTTTTTGTCTTCCAACTGTGTCCTAGCCTGTTGGCCATTTTTGGATTTTTCATGAATGGAATATTTGTGTTAATCATTTCGTAGATGTTGATTTGAACGCTGTGAGTTCTTATTTCTCATACTTTTTTACACATTTATATGGTAAAGTGTGATGAAGTACGACTACAGCACAATGGTAAACCGTCTGAGTAGAAGGGAACAAAAAATGAAAGGCAAACGAAACAGAAACCGAACACGTGTCAAAGGAAACTGAACTGAAAAATAGTGCGAAAGAAATTGACACACAAACAAGGGTAAGGCGACAAATGACATTGAAAGGAGCAAAGGAGCACAGAAACAAGAAAAAAACAGCGTACACAAAACATAAACGTCTTAGCAACGTAGCTAAAGAACGATTTAAAGCAAACCTTGAGTACTATAGGCTTGGCAGAACACGCTGAGGGAGTTCCAGAACAGGTCAAGGCTTGCACGCGCTGTAACGCCACATGTAAACGTCGATGATAAAACGAGATAAGGACAGAAGCGTTTGGGCTCCCAGGGCCCAAGACATTTATAATGACAACATTGCTCTCTTGCCATACAGCAATTGCAGTGGATTTTTCGTTATTATTCTACGCACCGCTTCTGGGTTTCTCCCTGTTCTTAATAGGCAACTCTGTGCCATTACACTTAGCTAAATCATTCCTTTTACTCTTTCCTAAGGAGCTCTGATCGAGGTAGCGTTATGTATTAGCTTGTGAGAGAACAAAGACATGGATGCGGCTCCTACTCGTACATCATGCGATATACAGGCAGAATATGAACACAAATTATACTTACACTCATAATGTCTTGAGGTTATTCATCCTGGAAACTTAAGAGGACTCTAGATCTGAAGACACCAACCGGAATTGCTCAATAATGTTTATCAGGGTCAGATTTCTGATATCCAATATTGCAGGCACAGCAATAATAACTGCAAGCAATTGACCGAACTCAACAATAGGAATGTCTGGAAAACATCATTAGCAGGCTTCGTTCAACACAGCTTCCATGTGAATACAGTAATTAGGTGTAGTTGGGACATCCCTTGAAAGAGCGCATCAGTTGTCGCATAATGGGGTTACCAATGAATATCAACAATTTTATTAGCAAGCAATTTTTTTTCCATTTTACTTCCATCGATGTTGGTAAACATCAATAGCGCAATTTATCCATTTTGTATTCTGTATTACCAACAGAAATCCAGGCGAGAGTTACACATAATTAATAAAATATAAGACAACAGCAAAAGACTTGGGCGTACATCTCTGTTTTCATCATAAATTCAAAAGCAGCATTCACTTTTCTTCTGGAGTACATTTTGCCGAGTTCGCAATAGTAAATATCTATACTAAAAATAAACAGGCAAAAAAAAAATGAAGAAAAAACAGAAACAAAAATGCAATATTGCCTACGACCCGGAAATACACGACAAAAATAGACCAGACGACCCTGTCCATAAATGTAGCCTTCAGAAACCCAATTTTCAAGGCAACAATCCTCATCTTTCCAAAACTCGCACTTCGGCCATTCCTTCTCGCCTCGTGGGACTGTACCACGCCACCAGCTTGACTGCCCCGAGCTTTCCCAGTGCACAGTCTACTCCATATGTGGTCTCAAGGGAGCGAGGGCGGTCAGAGAGTCGGACGGGGTCCAAAGCAAAGCGTGTGTCGAATCGAGCTCGGAGCGGTCCAAATAGCTGCAGTCATAAAAGATACACCGTGAACCGCTATTAACGTTGACGATACTGATTCCGTCGCTTTCATTTTTGCGCTCTGGACATAACAGAGGGCTATTGATACTAATTGTTTTTTTTCTTAAAGCTAATTCTTTTGGCGGTTCAGAATCGTCCACGTCATTCGGGCGAAAAATAGAATTATCAATATTAAAACAATCCTCAAACTGATTGTTTCAGAGCAGTAATAGCGATTAACAGCGTAGTGGAGTCCCCCATCAATACCGGGAGGTCAATAGGTTACAACATACTAAGGATTCAATTAAAATATGTAGTGCGTTATGTCGTTTATTAACACTAGTATTTTTAAACATAGATAAGTCACTTATATGTTCAATAAAAAATGAATGGTCATTATCATAAAAAGAAAAATGTACAGTGTTTTAAAATGTTTGTGTTTGAATTTTAACAACAGCATTGTCACTTTCAACTAACAATTTAGTCCTAGTAAAACAGTTTCATGTTTTGTGATTGAGCTAATATCATAAATTAAATTTAAACTGGTTCAATTTAAATTAAAGTCTCCAATATTCCCTTTTTCCGACTCGGTCACTCGAGTTTCCTCTTTCCCTTCCCTTCCTCAACTCTCTCTCATGTCCATCCCATCCCATCCAAACTCAAGTCTCATGTCTCAATCCTGGAAGATTACGGTTTTTTTCGGCTGTTGAGCCAAACTATGTGAGGCCATCATATAATTAAATAATTAACTAAGTGGCTCCAAATGTCACCAACAAACAAAGAAACAAACGAACAAAAACTCAACCCACATTGTATCAAAATTAGGATCATAAACTCCCAGCAGCTCATCCCACCTCCCATCTCTCACCTGCTGTTGCACAGTTACAGCGAGAGTAGGACATCCCCTCTCATCTTGACAATTGACTGTTTCTCCCTCTCCTCCCTCTCGGTCTCCTATGGTTGACACTTGTCTCGCGGCATTTGCAAAAGCGGAGGCGGCCCCACAGTCCACTCTCAGACTGACAGCTGTATGGTCGAGGACCAGTCTCTCAAACTTTCCTAACTGGCAAGTCAATCCCGCCGATGCAAAAAGATCGGCGGAAAGAATCTTGGGCCTCTGTTTCTGCCCATCCCTTCTTCTCCCATCATCCAATTCCAAGGGAACTACTGACTGCGTAGGAGATAGACCTCTCATATTTGCACTCAACAAACCACCTGTGTCAAGTAAAGAATGTGTAAAGTATGTGTACTAAACGATGTGCAAAGAATGTGCAGAGAATGTTTATAGAACCTGCCAAATAAAGAATCAGAAGGTTCTCTGCAACATGTTCCTTTTTCGTCTGAAGAGGCAAACTTAGGTGAAGATTTCTTTTAATATTCTACGAAGGGGTTTTCACAAGCAGATACGCAAAAGAGAGGCTCTAAGCGAGGAAATGTTTTTAGAGTCACCTTATAAAGACTCTAAATGCGAAGAATGATAGGGAATACAATAGAAACCGACAACTTTGGTTCTGAAGCTTATCACCCTATTTCATCATCAGTACTAGAAAAGATGAATGGAAACATACGGTTCATTCATTTGTCAATTGTACAGGAGTGACAGATGGTAAGTCTGATCTATACAACGCAATTTCCCACATAATATATTGACTGCAGATCATTGTAAACAAACCGACAAAAGATTGGTTTGACACAATTAACCATACACAACACTCCGTCCCCATTTTCCACGTCAACTACCTTTCAAATGTCAATAAGAATTTGATGCATATCCATCTCCTGTGCCTATAGCAGCCTTCCATCTGAAAATACCAAGCATAGTTGACCCATACTTACCCAAAAGGCCCGAAACAGTAAGAAACGGTCGAGCTGAGATCACATTGTGAGCCCGGTTTGTCTGCATTGTTGGACCTTTCCAAAGGGCGACCTCCTTTTCCACAGTAATGGCTGCTTGGGCTCTGGTCCCGGGCTCTGCACCTCGAGGCATCACCTTCACCACACTCGCCTGCTCACACCGCTGCAGTTCCCTCCAACAACAGTTCGGTTCAGGTCTCTCTCGCTCTCCCTCTCTCGCTCTCTTTCTCTCTCTCCATTTCTCTCACTCTCTCTCATTCTCTTTTGCTCTCTCTCTCTCGCTTTCTCTTGCTCTCTCCTCTCCTCCCCCTCCCTCCCCTCCCTCCCCTCCCTCCCCTCCCCCCCTTCCCTCCCTCCCACTCCTCCCTACCTCCCTCCCTCCCGCTCCCTCTCTTTCTCTCTCCCTCTCTTTTTTATTCTTCTTTAATCGATGAACTACAGAGCCCTTCCTAAAGTTGGCCATTGGCCTGCATCTTGACTGAACGCTTCCGCATTGCCTGATACATCGATGGTAAACCAGAGATGCGTGTTTACAGGACATACATGTGATGTGATTCCAGGAGAAGTTGTGAAAAGCAACATAACACTCGACTGTCAGAGGTGAAAAATTGTGAAATCAACATACCACGGGACTGCCAGAGATGCGATGTACGCCCACACGATACCGAAGTCCACCACGGGCTCCATGGCTGGACAGGTCAAGGGACAGAGTTTGTGGGACATCCCAGTAGGCGGCCTGACGATCCACGCAGCATTCATGCCAGGCGGCTTCAAGCGTCATGTCGTGTTTCCGCAACTGCAAATTTGGCAGGAGTGTAAGCGAGCTCAGTTCAGGCAACATGTTACTGCAGCATCAGCTCCTGCACACATGAAACTGCTACTTTTATTCATTCTTGGTTAGCTACCTGCAGTGCCCTGCAAGTGGAACAAAGGAGGCGCCATCTATGAAGTATCTGAGTCTTGAAGACTACACCGTGATCGTTATTAGTGTTGCTAACACTAATTTGGTGCTGGTTTTTTTTTTGCCTTCTCACCACAAAATATCGTTAATAATACTGATGTTTTTTTTCTTAGCGCTAATTCGTTGAACGGTTCAAAAACAGTCACGTCATTTGAAACTGAATTAGTGTTAATAAGACTAAGAGAAACCCCACACTAGTAAATTTCTTTATTCTTTCTAATGACGATGCATGGTATGTGTTCAGTGCCCTTCAAGTGCAATGAAGGAGGGAGCAATAATGAAGTATCTGCGGCTTGAAGACTACCGTCCAGGCCAGAGATACAACGGAAACATCAGCACTGTTGAAATTGCAGCAGGGAAGTTAGTCAGAAATATCTAAGGGAGGAAGTGTCACACCTCCAGGAAGTCCATTGTTTTTGAAGCATAGTGTGTAAATTACAAACAGCATGTCAACCATTAAGATGGACGACCTGCGTTTATTCAATAACAGACCACGTGGCATGAATTGATACACCTTTCACCGGAAATAGTCTGAACCAACAAGTACATTAATTTGGACTGAAACAAGCATTATGTCAAATAATGACATAAGACAGAAGACCTTTTCGCATGAATAAAAAGGTGTGGACCGCCCTGTTTTCACATCGACGTTATTACTAGGTTAAGACTGACTACAGTAAGCAGTGTAAGGAAAATTTAGCCCATCACCAACCTTGTGGCGTAAGGTGATGCGTCCACGCCATGGTGTTTTGCTGCCTTCATTGTCTTGGGACACTAAATCAGATAATGAATTTAATTCAGAACTGGCACTCAGAGATGTCTGAGGACCAATTAGAAAGCGGCCCCTGCCACAAAGTGCATACAGCGAAGGGTCCCTTATTCGGCGAGCCCATCTTGCAAGTCGAGTCCTGTTGCTGCTTTGTTCCTGGCCATGGTGATTTGCAGAATCATTTGACAAGCCAGTTTGACGGTTCTGGCCCCTACCAGGTGACCATAAACGCTGGGCTCGAATTCGGCCAGTCAAAGTTGCCCACCTGGAAAGTTGACACTGAGAGTCCTTGAGGAAAAGGAAAGATAGAATACACTTGCAGTGAACCCATTTATGCAATTCCATAATCGCCCAATGTTCTCCTTTTAAAGAGCCCGGGTACCTTTCTCAACTACAGCCATTATGGAAAACAAGCAAGGTCTACCGCACGATGTCAACTCATCAAGATAAGATAGCCTACATAATTCCTTCTAAGCACAATGAAGAAAGACAGTGTTTTACACATTCACCATGGAGGAGCATCCAAGCAATCCGGTCACTGTCCCAAATTCTGAGAATAAACGTAGGCTAACATAAATACAGGATATAATAAGCTGAAGGTCTTCACAGCAACCACATTTGTGGGAAATCTCACCAATCACGACCACCAGTACTTGCCAATACTCGATCGAACACCCAGCCACCACCATTGTCGCTGTCAACAGCGTAGGAAGGGGTGCATGGCACTGCCATTGTACAGAAAGAACTATCCCACATTAACAGCCATACTTCTTCCTTTCACTTTTAGCAATAAATTTATTTGGAAATGCCAGCATATACTGGTGACAGAGATACGCCGCTGCAAATAACCCTCAGCATTTTCATGGTGGACACACAATTACTTGCTCTAATAACACAGAACATAAGCATTTCTGCCTTATCTTCACCCAATAGGAAGGTTTTTTCTGTAATGCATAATCAACAAGGAACCAAGGTCTATGTTGCGCACAACTCAGAAAACAAAAAAAACGGCATTTTACATATAAAGGCATAAACAAACCAAGAACATTCTAGTGAAGATAAACCACATAAGTTGAGCACTTTATACAGCGAAAAACCACAAAACAGACCTGCGAAAAGTCGTTGAAAAAGAAGCAGCTGCTGAGACCGGCTGAGTTTAGAAGACTGCTGACTGCCAAGAGGTGGAGGCTCGCTAGGCAGAGCCCGTACAATAGCCTCCAAAGACTTTGTAGATTCCACCTCCTGGTTCCAAAATTGAGCACCTAAAATCTCCTTCATGGAAATCATTGACTGCAGCACAATGCTGCTGCAGAATGAACAACCCCACTTCTCTGGAGACTAACAACTACTACACAAACATTGGAGGTGAAAGCTGGGATGCAGAACAGGCATCCTGACAGACTACAGACTTAAGCAAAATCAGGTAGTCGAAGCCGAAGCACAGCCATTTCATTCTCCACCATTCAGAGGAAAATGGCAGAGAATGATAAACATAGAGGAGGAAGGTTGTCGGCCATGAAAAACTTAATTTACAGACGACTGAACGTTGACGGCAAAACGGGACGTCTTTTCATTGCATTATTGTACTAAGCTCGCCATGGCGTTGCATGTCTTCCGTATACACTCGTGGAGTCGCTGTCATGTCATCATTCCGTCGTAATTATTACAAAGTTAAGGTGTACGGTACCGGTCGCCATGGAAGTCAGAAGAGTCTGTTTCTTGAATTAGCGAATAACACATTATCTGATAGCATTCGTTCAGCTTCAGTGAGCGTACGGTAATTTAGCTTCCAACCTTTCGTATGAAGGCGTAGTTGTTGTCTGTTGAGCTTTTGTTTGGAAGCCATGGGTTTCTGCAGTATGGTTGTTCGCAACTCCAGGAGTGCGGTTGCTGGAGCTGCAATTGTCACTGTTGTGACCTTCGCCAGCTCTTATTACTACTGGCTTCTTATAAAGCCTCGTCGAGTTACAAAAGGCATTCGGCCTGGCAAACAATTAGCTTCAGTGGAAGAAATTCATGCTTTTGCTTCAGATACTTGGAAGGGCTTGGCTGCTCGAGCCTTTTATGCACCGTTTATTACTTCTGTAAGTCATACATGCTCTAGTTTGGGTTTCTTACTTATGAAAGAATGGGAAATGAGGGAGAGAAGGACATTTGATGCCATTTGCCAAAAGGCTGTCAAGGTTCGCATGCAATCTTGTTACGTGTTATTACATTGTTAGCTTTTATTGCAGCTGAATCTTGCGTAAGCTAAGTGAGCTGATTGATGCATAAATGCCGCTCTCGACAATGTAGGAGCTTGGAGCTGTGTTTTGTGAACTCTAATTTCATCGATCATTTTTGTGGGCTTAAAAAATAGCAAGTTGCACGCAAGCTGGTCTCGGATCAAGCCTGAACTGATTGCTTTGGACATGTGCAGGTGAAAGTAACCAACCAGGAACAATCTATTGGATCCCTACCCGCTAAATTCGGCTTCCTGTCTGCATTGACCGAAGTTGACCTCTCGGGAAACGGTTTCGAGGTGTTTCCAGAAAGTCTCTTGCAGCTCAAGTATTTAAAAAAACTGAGTCTTTCGAGGAACAAACTTAAGAGGTTAGTAGCTAGCGAAATTCTGCGGCTGTGCATAGGAGAGAAGCAGACACTATATGTTTTCATGCTTTAAGCTCAAGGTTTCCTTTATACATCCAATTATTGATTGTGCACTGATGTTAAGAGTTCTTCCTTGAACCGAGTCAGTAAAGTACATCGTTTGAACTCAAAGCTTCATTTAGTTTCTTTGTTTCACTTTTGCCATTATCCTGCGCGTTGTAGTTTTAATGGTGTTTTTTTTTTCTAAAGGTGGAATTCGCTTCTTAGGGGGGAGCTACTGGTTATGTAGCAAGCTGTTAACCCTCACATTACTCATCCTATTATGGTTTGTAAAGCCACTTTCATAAAGCCTGCTATCGGTAAATGATATTGCAGCTTGCCAGGCAAATTAGTCAATTTGGAATACCTGGAAGATCTAGATGTTGGGCGCAATCAATTGGAGTCGGTACCTAGCGAAATTGGGAGCTTAACCAAGCTGCGATTTCTTAATCTGATGGCGAACAATCTAAAAGAGCTTCCTGATGAGATTGGGAAACTCACTGCATTGTATCGACTAGGTCTAAAGAGCAACAAACTCGAGTGAGCTTCCTGTTTATCATACCTGCTCTATTTATTCCCTTATACTTTTCCTTTGAAGTTGGTCAAACGGTGAAAGCCGTTCCAACAATGAATCATGAACTATTGACCACCATGTTTCTTTGATAACAATTTTGTATTTTTTGTTCTATTCCTTTGTTTCTTCGTTGCCAGCTGTTTCGCGAGTCCAGTACTAGAGAACACTTTATCGTGGTATATTTATCCTCCTCTATCACCAAGATGTTGATGTTAAAAGTTGCTGGCTGCTGTGGCAAGGTGGGAGCAGGGTGTTACCATCCTCCATGGGAAACATGATAGGTCTAGTAGAATTGTTCCTTACGGATAACAAGCTCACTGGTCTTCCTGCTGAATTCGGGAAACTGACGAACCTTTTCAAGCTGCAGGTTAGTGAACCTTTGATGGCCAAAAATACATTCATTTCAGTGGGAGTTAGCGTGATGTGGTTGTTCCATGTCTGAAACAAGTACTCGCTTTTGACATATGTTTTGGCTCCAGCTTGCTCTCTATTAGAATAGTTTTAGTCATACAAGCCTATTCTTTCAACAAAGTGAATGACGAGATCAAATCGCTGGTCTGGCCTTTGTTTGAACATTTTTTTCTTTTACCCAAAAACATATTCACGGCAATGAAGAAACTGTTTTAGGGAACTGACCTTAGAGTAACATTTGCATGCGAAGCGTGTGATTCCAAAAATTGTTCTAAGCCTAATGTGGTGAAATTACAGAACATTGTCAGCGAGAAATGGCTGACAACATAAAATTGTTTTTGGCTGCCCATCGGGATGTTAGGAATTAGAAAAGAATATAAAGGTTCTTTCTTCAATACCAGATCTCTTCCTTAATGTTCATATGGTCAGCCCCCCTGGAGGCTGTCTTTCAAATTGGTCATCAGGTGCCCACAAAGCCCAGAAAACCCAGAAATCCGCGAAATAATGAAACTTTCATGAGAAAGCAGACCTTCAAGTATTTCATTGCATTATTGGAGACTTATTTTTGGGTACTGCTTGATGTAAACGTCATGTGCCCCAAGTAACCGTTATCCCCATTCTTTAGCCATGCAAGTTGTCATTGAACCACAAAGTAGCACATGATAATGGCCAACCCATGATGAAACTTTGCACAAATTTTTGAAATTCGATTTTAAAAATCTTTTGTGCGCGAGAGTCGCAAGTAATTAAAAACACAAGATTGCATTGCTAAAACTTATCTGAAATCCATGTTCTATAGTTGTTGCCTCGTTTATCTAAAATCTAACGTGCATGTTATAGACATTGAATATGAACTTAAAACATTTATGTACATATAAATATATTTGTATACATGTTTATTTATACATTTCAATGCTATGTTTATAGGAGTGTTGTAACTAATTCACAATTTATCTAAGTACAACGTTGCTATAAACACTTGTATTTCCTGGTATTAACCACTCACAAGGTTGGAGTTGAAACAATATGAATGAAGATGTGAAAAACAGAATTAGAAGGTTGTGAGAAAATTGTGTAAGGGCAGCATTTTTGAAGAGAAATTTGAAATCTCTAAATCCTAAGGTAATTGGTGAGACCTAACATGTGACGTTAGAGAACATGAACCAAAACTTAGTATTTGTACTTAAAAGAATATATATATATATATATATATATATATATATATATATATATATATATATATATATATATATATATATTTGTGGAGTTTGACTGCTCAATTTCAGCAGGGGTTGTCCACTGAAAAATTCTTTCGCTTTTAGTCCTTAATAGCCAAACGAGAAAACTACTTCACCAAGAGTGGCTTACATGGTAGCCAAAGCTTTCGTTGGTTCTCTCCAATTCTCATAACCTTTCCAAAGCCATCGAGACAGGACCAGCTCTCTTATCCTATTTTTATTTGTCTGCAGAACGCCATATAAATGCATTTGTATTCAACAGTGACTCGTGGTCAAAAGGCCATTAGAAGTGTATGGTTGTATTCAACCAATCGCTGGCCTGTTTTTTGGTTTCTTGGGGTTTTCTGAGGTTTTTTTGGTTTTTTTTGTGGATTTAGTTTATTTATGTTATATGAGTCCACCTGTTGCTGTCATTAAAATACTTTTGGTTTGAACAGGCCATGACTGCTACTGACTGGCAAATGTTTGTGTTGTTTTGGTAATTTGAGGGACAGCAATTTAGAAGTGAGCCATAACTAATCATTTAGAGATATATTGTTCCAAGAAGAGCAGATGATGCTTTCTGAACTTTCCTGTTTTGTAATCAGCCATGTTATGAGCCGCCAAAGTTGCTCTTTTGCATTCTTGCTCCCACATTTGACACTTTCTAGCTTCTTTGCTCAGCCTGCTCTCCATCTCAAGCTCAATACCGACCCCTTCTTATTGTTTCTTGTTTATCATGATGTTTTATAATATTGCTTTTTGGAGTGCAGGCGTCTTTCAACATGCTGGAATCACTCCCCTCAGAAATGGGCTACCTTCCGAACATCGAGCTTTTTCGAGTAGCTGTCAACAATTTGCAGTCTGTACCGGCCACATTCTGTCATTTGGATAAGCTCGCTTGGTTTTCCCTCGCCGGTAACCCTGTTTGTCCGTCCCCTCCACCTCCTCAAGACGACATTTGTCACATTAGCATCTCCGAGCTTGAACTCAGGGAGAAGTTGGGGGATGGTGCTTCAGGTAAGAGTCAGGGATATTTGTGGTTTTGTCTCAAGCGACAAGCATTTTGCACATCTGGAGGGGTCAAATGCAGTTTTTTATTTCAGTCGTTCCATGATGAATCGTGAATGGCATTCGTACAAGATTGAAAAACTCAACAATGTTCAGTTGATTTGCTTTATGCGTATTGATGTGATTTGATGCATATGGATATCTGCATGTGTCCCTTTTGTAGGATAGTGGACATAAATCTTTGGCAAATAATGTAGTAGGAGTTACTACTATAAGCCTGCTTTATTGAACCTTTTACGACCGAAATCTAACCGGTCTATACAGCAGGACAACGTTTCAGTGTGGAAACGATATTCATAACTTTCCCATGTGTTGTTGTATTGTTTTGCGACTCCAGGAGATGTGTTTCTTTGCAAATGGGGACACAAAAAAGTGGCATTCAAGCAGTTTAAGGCTGAGACCAGTCCTGATGGGCACTCGCAGGATGAGATGGACATCAGTTGTGCCGTTAATCACTTTGGACTCATTAAAGTTCTGGCTGTCGTAGAGGAGCCTAAGGGCCTTGTTATGGAACTTATAGCAGGGAGGTATGGGGGAAGCCCATTAACTTTCAAGTAAACGTATGGAAGTGTGTGGTGTCTCATGTGCTCAATTTTCTTCCTGGGTTCCGTGCATTTGCCACAAAGCAAAGAGCAAAACAAGCGTCTACTGGAGAAATAGGTGTTAAGTCTCATGCATTGCTGTTCTTTTCTGGTCTTTTAGAACTAATTGGCAAGCCATAGTCAGTAAATACTCTTATGTTACTAATTTGTATCTCCTCTTGTGATTCAAGCGTCTTGCATGCTGTTGTTAGAAACTACTGACACCAGTAGCCTGACGATTGTTTCTTGGGTGTCGTAATATCGTGGGAACAGGGCTATGGCGGATAAACCAAATTTTGACTCACTTTTAAGATGTCGATGGTCCAAAGACTCGTCCTTTCAGCTGGACTTTGTGCTGAAGGTTGCCTCGCGAATTGCGGCTGCCTTGGGTTACATGCATTCGTTAGGAATCTGTCACGGGGATGTCTATGCCCACAATATCGTGACTGATGAGGATGGGAATGCAGTCCTTTGTGATTATGGTAAGACTTCGATTTTGAACTTGTTTCAAATTATGGCTTCTCCTTAAAAGGCCGTTGAGCTGTCCTCATTCTAATAACCTCATGCCTTGTGGCATAAGAATACGCTTTCACTGGCTTTCATGTTGAACGATATGTTACTGAAAGTTGCTGAATGTGCATATTATTGCAATTGTGACAAACAGGTGCCTCATTTTGCTACTCTTTGGACACGAATGTGCCTTTCGAGGCTCAAGAGGTTCGGGCATTTGGTCTTTTCCTCAATGATATCGTCAACCGTCTGACTCCTTCGCAATCAAAACTGGGCATTCAAGTCAAGGATGAGCTCTCGGGTCTTGTGGAAAGCTGCACAAAGATTGCTGCCCAGCACCGTCCCAAGTTTGAGGAAGTATTAAGGGTGTTGAACTCCATCGCACACGATATGTTGTGATCCTGGGTTGTAACCGTCTGTACCTTCACGATCTTCAGTTTACTCCAGTAGTCGGTAAATGAGTAGCGTATTTTCCACGTTCATGTTTCGGAGATTCCAGGTGGTTATGTACAACTATTAGTGAAAGAGTTTAAGTGCATTAGGTACATGTTGGTTTTTTGTTCCTTGCTGAGTTAGTGGTTCTCACCAAAGAAAGGAAGTAAGACTAATAAGATGGTAGGATACAACTTACCACTTATGACTTTTACATCGTCTTTTTTATCATGTCAACGATAGCTGTAGTTCTTGATGCTGGTTATTTTGACAATTACGGGTGTTCTCATTTTTCAACAAATTTGATTGGGAGTACCAATTAACTTCTGTAGCTTCTGAACTTGAAGTCAACTACGGTTTATTGATGGCAAACGTTAGCGAAAGTAGTGTTGTCCAGGTGTAGGAATAAGTCATGCAACCACACATTAATAAAAACATTTGATTAGCTGTGTTGAACTAAAGATTCTGAATATGTCTTTTCTCGTTTGACTGTCTTTTTGTGTGGTTATTAACATCGCTTCCTGGAGTTTGCTTGTGTGCACCTGGGTCAAAGGGCGAGCACAAAGTCTGTTGGTCTGATGCATAAGATAGAATGAAGCATGTACCATGGAACAGTTAGTGAGTAAAATATTGTGTATGCAACGGGGTCCATTTTATATTACACAACAGACTGATAGTGAGACAGAAAAAATCAAACGCTCGCTTTGGAGGAGGAAACAACAACAGCGTGTAGCAATTTGGTTACAAAATGAAAAGAAGGGTTTTTTGGAAAAATGTGATGGTTAAACCATCTAATACAATGGGGAGGAAAAACTTAAAAAGCGTTTTTATAGATTACAATAGTTGAATGAAGATAGGTATGTCTGAGATAAGGCAAATTATGATGTACCTGCTTAACCTTGTACTAACCAATTAACAACTTATTTTTCGTACGGTGAAGAAACCTACACCAGATGATTACTCACTAGCCTATAGAGTTAAGGTCCACAAACGTGAAGGTAGTGCGAAGGTTCTTGTCTTCTTTTGTTGCAGGCGTGAACAAAAAAGAAAAGAAAAATGTGAAAAGTAGGAACCTATAACATTTTTTTTCTTGGGTTTTTTAGGGCTATAAAATTTACAGGGTAGGAATTATTGTTTGATTTTGGGGTGGTTTAGATTATCAATAACATACTGTCCATCTTTATTAGGGTTAGTGAATTATTTGTGTAACACCCTAATAGAATTGACTCCAACAATTTATGCTTTGTCAGTGGTTCATTATGACCACTTATTTCTAGATTTTGTAGCTCACTCGAATTAAAGTGATCAACTCTAATAGCGATGGGCAGTGTGGTTTCAGTTTAATAGTTTATACATCCTATAAAGAAGCGTGATATTACATGCCGTATTACAAGGTCAAAAGGAGTGAAATCGGTAGTATTGTAGGGACCCAATGCATCGCTCTATGACCTCGCGATATATTTGGTGCGAGATGGGCATTCGTACAGATTAAATAAAGTAAGAAAAAAGTACGGAGGAATAGCCCAGGGGGACAGTGGTTGCAAAAGTCCAAATTTTAGATACCCGAAACTGACATCTTTATTTTTCCAAAATGTGAACACCCGATACCCAACTGGGTTATGTCACGCTCCTAAAATGTTAACCGTTACCCGATACGCGTTCACGAAAATAGAAGTTAACCGAAATCGATTTATCGCGACTACCCGTACCCGCCCGTACCCGAATATGTACAAAATTAATGGTACATCTCCCTCATACCTTCCACGATACCAAGGGTTGAAAGTACAATAATGTTGGATAGTGTTGACAGTACAAAACCTTCAATTTTTTTCTTTTTTTTGCTTATTCGACCGTACCCGATTTTTTTTTTTTTTTTTTTTGTGAATCACCCGCCCGAATCCGACCGGCCCCCGGAATTTGGCACCCGAATCCGCTCCGGATCCGACGCAGGCGGTCGAGTAACGGTCGGGTACGGATTCGGTTACACGATTGCGACCTTTGCTGGGGGTGGCGGGCTATAGGATTTTTTTGACAAACTAGCGTATGGGGGTGTCGCGATGATTGTCAACCCGATAACTTATTGCGTTATATCGTAGTTGTAATTCGATATTATCCTTATCGAAATATCCGACCGATATATGGATTATCGGTAGGTAAAAAAAAGGTACATCGGTAGGCCAAAGGCAGAGGTCGCAATTGGGTACCCGAATCCGTACCCGACTGCCCGCGTCGGATCCGGAACGGAGTCGGGTGCCAAATTTTGGGGGCTGTTCGGATTCGGGCAGGTGATTCACATAAAAAATAAAAAAATCGGGTACGGTCGAGTAAGCAAAAAACGAAAAAAATGAAGGTTTTGTACTGTCCATACTATCCAACATTTTTTCTCTTGGTATCGTGGAAGGTATGAGGGAGATGTACCGTTAATTTTGTACATATTCGGGTACGGGTGGGTATGGGTAGTCGCGAGAAATCGAGTTTCAGTTAACTTTACTTTTCGTAAACGCGTATCGGGTAACGGTTAACATTTTAGGATAAAAAAAAAAAAAAATTGGGGTACGGCGGGGTAAGCAAAAAACGAAAATAATT
The DNA here is from genome assembly GCA_037447655.1 of Zygnema cylindricum. Lineage (NCBI taxonomy): Eukaryota > Viridiplantae > Streptophyta > Zygnematophyceae > Zygnematales > Zygnemataceae > Zygnema > Zygnema cylindricum. Next base: position 214,622 of record JBBHKE010002052.1, on the reverse strand, counting down.
GAAGGTTACGTAGGTACGTTCCACTACACCTTGAATCGTTATTAGCGTATAGAAATTATTAGTGTGAAGAAAAAATTAGTGTCATTCATTCTAATTTAGTGCCAGGAGACGTGGCAGATTATGGTCCACGTCCTTAAATAGTGTAATTTATTATATTTAAGGTATCAATGTCAAAATTTTGGGGTGTCGATATAGCGTACACAACGCTAATAACGATTCACGGTGACACCGCGAATCGTAATTAGAGTAAATTACTCTAATTCGGTCGCTCGAAATTTCGACTCTATCACATGAAATAGAGTAAATGATTCTATTTTTTTCATTATTCCATTAAAGGCAGAGTTTAATTAGCGTTTTTAATTATAATATAGGTTCGTTTTAAATTGTGTGGAGTACGCACGACCTCCGACCGTGCAAAATTGTACATTATTAAGTAAAAAGTACAAATAATGATTTAATACAGGCCGTTATCATGTAACTGCGTTTTAACAAACCGCGTAGTGCAAACGTCATAGTGACGATAAACTGTACGTTTTGCCAATTTCTATACGAATGCCTTATTTACAGTAGAGGATATTAGGTGCCAAATTAGAGTACCTAAATAAATTAGAGTAAACTTCATAGTTGAAACGGCTCTATAACATAAATTAGGGTTCATTACTCTATTTATTTTTTTAGTTTTTGTACCCTAATTTTTTCATTACTCTAATTACGATTCGCGGTGTACTGTACTGAACCACACAGTGACAAACGGTTTTTTTAACTACACCGCCAATCGCTATTAGCGTTGTGCACCCTAATTCCGTCCCGCTTTTTTTTTTTTTTTAATTCTCAAATATAATTATCCATACTATTTAAAAAAAAATCCTAATTCCTAATTAGAATAAACGATTTCTTCAAAAATTTCCAATTTCCCAATTAGCGTAAACCACGCTAATTATTCGTATACGCTAAAGAAACTTCTACGCCAATAGCGATTGGCGGTGTACTGGCCCTCGTAACGAACCTAGGCTGTACAAGTACAGTCTTGTAGTGTCCATGATATTGTGGAAGGTATAAGGGTACAGCCCCATGTGGCTAAGGGTACGTCCCCATGTAATCGGTACTTTGATAAAGTATTTTGGACTGTAGTGAAGATTCTCCGTACTACTTTGAAGAGCGTCCCAATCATAGTTCAAAAGTAGGTGAAGTAGGCCCATACAATATGCCTATTGTATGCAAAACATACAATATGACTATAAGACCCATATTGTATTCGGACCTATTCGGACCAATTAAAACGTTCGGACCAATTAAAACGTTCGGACCAAAAACTGGACCAATTAAAACATTCGGACCAAAAAAAAATATTTACACCGTCAAATTCAGAGGATCGGACGGTCGCTGATCAAAGTAGCTATCTACGAAGATCACATGAAAAGCCCATAACACAACTTTTGATAAAGGCGCCGACCAAAGGCCGACCATAAAAACGCCTACTTTTGAACTATGGTCCCAATGTGCGAAAATGAAATCGGAACTTTGACATGTGACGGTTGTAGACGTAGGTTCAGCTTTGTGACGATTGAAGGCGACTTCAGACGATTAGTGACGCCAACAAAAATAGCGACAGTTGTAGACGTCTAATTTTTTGTGAAATTGCAGATGTTTAGGGTTTGGTGACATTGTGATGTCACGCTCACTTATGACGCCGTCGACGTCACGGATTCAAGAACTTTCCACCATGGTTTCCCGATTTCGCTTTTTCTACATTTCTCATTCGACTTGCAAATAAACAAAAACCTAAAAAAAATCAAAATAAATATTTTTCAAATATCTTTCATTTTATACCAATACTGTCGTGTCGCATTCTAAAAAGTGTGAGATACAAGCGATAGTGTGAAAGGGAGAGAGGAGAGGCGATGACGGCAAAATATTATGCAAAGGACCCATGAATGCAAGTGGGAGTCCGAGACCCCTACGAATTTGTTTCCGTACATAGCGCGTGACGGGCACGGATAAAAATAGCGAGGACTCTCCCTCGTCCAAAAATATTACAAATCGTGTGGCGCGTGCGTGGTTCGTTTTTCATTCGTTGTTTGGGCAGTACTTCAACTAAAATCACCCCCTCGAGGTGATTTTGGATGAAGTTTAATTTTGGGCTGAATTCCCGGGGGTCGAAATGGGGAAAACGCCAAAATACGTTCACATGACGACAAACACGCCGTACATCCAAAGTATGAATTGACATTCACTCTACTTTGGTAAAAATCATAGTTCAAAAGTAGGTGAAAGTACGCCCATACAATATGCCTATTGTACGCAAAACATAAAATATGACTTTAAGACCCATATTGTATTGGTCGCAAAATGAACAAAAATAGTAACAGGGTTGAGTTGCACATCGATTGATAGAGAATTAAACGTCATGTCTAAATTTTGAAAAACATTTGGACAAAAAAATATTTTTATGTGAGTTTTGAGGTATTTTTTATTTAAACAGTCAGATTTAGACAATCGGACAGTCGCTGATAAAAGTAGCGATCTAAGAAGATCACATGAAATGCCCATGACACAACTTGCGATAGGACTATCGTCAGATTTGGACAATCGGACGGTCGCTGATCAAAGTATCGATTTAAGAAGATCACATGAAAAGTCCATAACAAACTTACGATAAATGCGCCTACAAAAGGCCTACAATAGAAACGCCTACTTTTTAACTATTGTAAAAATGATTTTCTTGTATGGTTAAAGTTTTTGTCAAAGTTCCATGAATTTAAGGGCAAAAAGACAGGGAAAAAAATACACTTTAATACATTGGGATGTACCCTAAGTTCGGGTTTTTTTTTCTGTCGTTTTCCTTTCAAACTTAACTTTGTACTGCCTAAGGGCGTCTCCATGTGCCTAAGTAAGGGTTTTTTCTGTCGTTTTCTTGTAAAACTTAGAGCCGTACCGAGTAAGTTTCAACCGTACAAAAAAATAGAGAAAATGAGAAGTACATTTTGCGTCATCATCGAATTTAAGATGTACTACATGTTGTCGTTTTGTGTTCTTCGACCCACGGCCACGCCAAAAAACGTCATCTTCAAACTTTTATTTAAAACACAGGGAAGATGTGTTTTAAAACAAAGAATTTTCAAAAAACAAATAGAAACACGTAATCGTACGTGTAAATTTTTTTCATGAAATTTCAAAATAATTCAAGTGACGACGAAAAGTGCACGATCCGCTATGTTCTGTCCGTTTGCGTTCAAGTACGACAAAGCAAAGTACACAATTTGTTAGGTTTTGTCCGTTTGCGCATGGTACAAATTTCTTATCGCCAAAGGTCTCAAGATCCGATGCCATTTCACGTCGAGCGGATTAGAGACGTAAAGGTAAAGTGCATCTTCATCAACCATGAAACGACACAGGCTGGAGGGCGGTAGGTCTACAATGTCACGAAAAGTATTGCGACGTCACAAACAGTTACAAAAATAGCGTGCGTCATCACAGATTGTACATGTCAACAGCCGTCACGGGCATTGTCGACGTATACAATCGTCACGCCCTTAAGTGACAACTTCGTTTGGTACTCATAGGGACACCTGAAATCCGGGTCCGCCGGATCTGCGCTAAAAAACAAAGTAAATTCTCTAAGTTTTAAGTACATGGCGACGCACCCTAAGTTGAAACCGTACGAAGAAATCGCAATTTTGTAGAGTAAGGGTGCGTCTCCATGTACTTGCAACTTAGAGAAAAAAAAACATTTTTTAGCGCAGATCCGGTGGACCCGGATTTCGGGTGTCCCTATGTGTAACAACAACATAGTTACTTACGCGTGTGATGATTATATAGGCTGACAATGCCCGTGACGACTGTCAGCGTCTACAATCTGTGATGACGCACGCTATTTTTTGTTGCAACTTGTGACGTCGCATGTGTTTTCGTGACAGTGTAGGCGTACCGCCTTCCAGCCTGTGCCCTTTCACAGTTGAAAAAGATGCATTTTGCCTTTGCGTCGCCTGTCCGCTCGACGTGAAATTGCATCAGAATCTTGGGACCCCAAGCGAAATAAAATCCGTACCCGGCGCAAACGAACAAAACTTAACAAATTGTGTACTTTGCCTCGTCATACCTGAACGCAAACAGACAAAATATAATGAATAGTGTACCTTTCGCTGTCAATTGAATTCGTTTGACATTTTTGTAAATTTTTTTACTCGTGCTTATACGTGTACCTATTTGCTTTTCGAACATACTTTGTTTTAAAACACATCGTCCCTGGTTTTTTTAAAAAAGTTTGAAGATGACGTTTTTTTGGCGTGGCCGCGGGTCGAAGAATGTAAGACGACAATATGTAATACATTATAAATTCGATGATGACGCAAAATGTACTTCTCCTTTTTCTATTTTTTTGTACCGCACAAACTTACGCGGTACGGCTCTGAGTTTTACAAAAAAACGATAGAAAAAAACCCTTACTTAGGGTACTTTCGCATGTGCTAAGTTACAGTTAATTTATGTCGTTTTCCTTCACAACTTAGAAAAAAACGTGAAAATCCGCAGCCGTACCAAAAATTGAAATTACCACCGTACAAGTTGCATTACCGTGAAACTTTATATGTACTACAATTTGTCGTCTAGCGCGATGTAGTTTGTCGTCTAGTGCGTTTCGACCCAATTTCGCAGCCCTTCAGCTCATCTTCAAACTCCATATAAAATCACCTCGCGAGGTGATTTTAAATATAGTTACACGAGGTGAGCGAATAGGCAAGGGATGTCGCACGTGTCAAAAGTTTTTGACAATTTTTTGCGCGGAGGACCCAAAAAAAAACTCATTGCACGTTTGCTGCCTTGTGCGTGACTTTTTTTCTGTGCGGTTTTTTCCGTAGAGGGGTCGTGGAGGGGGTTTCGACCAACGGACGCCATTTTAGCAAAAGCGAAGTCCGTGAAAGCGCCTATCTCTCTCTCACTCTCCCACTAACGCGTCTATCTCACAATTCTTGCAATGAAAAAAGGCAAGAAAAGTACCAAATGAAAGATATATAAAAAAATATTTATTTTGGCTGTCTTTTAGCTTATTTTGGTGGCAAGTAAAGTGAGAACGGACGAAAAACAAAATCGGGAAACCATGGCGGAATGTTTTTGAATTAGTGACGTCGACGCTATCATAATTTGAGCGTGACGTCAACATGTCACAAACTCTAAACATCTACAATGTCACAAGTAGCTAGACGTCTACAATCGTCGCTATTTTTTAAACGCCATCAATTGTCGCGAGTTTTGTTACTTTTCTACAATCGTCACAAATTACACCCACGTCTACTTCCGTCACAATCTAAAGTTACGATTTCATTTCTTTACATATGATTGTTTTGAAAGTTGTACGTAGACTCTTCGCTAAAAAACAAAGTAACTAGACTAAGTTTCGGTTACTTGCGAAAGTACCCTTCGGCACATGGAGAAGCACCCTAAATTTTGCGTCATTCTCGAACTTAGGGTGTACGAAAATTTGTCGTCTTGTGTTTTTCCAACACAGTGTCACGTCATCTTCAAACCATAGTTCAAAAGTAGGTGAAAGTACACCCATACAATATGCCAATTGTACGCAAAAAATACAATATACCCTTAAGACCCATATTGTATTGGCCTCAAAATGAAATAAAATAGTAACAGGGTTGAGTTGCACATGGATCGATAGAGAATTAAACGTCATGTCTAAATTTGTAAAAAAAAACCGGACCAAAAAATATTTTTTTGTGAGTTTTGAGCGACTTTTTATTTAAACCGTCAGATTCGGACGATCGGACGGTCGCTGATCAAAGTAGCGATCTAAAAAGATCACATGAGAAGCCTATAACACAACTTACGATAGGACTATCGTCAGATTTGGACGATCGGACGGTCGCTGATCAAAGTAGCGACTTAAGACGATCACATGAAAAGCCCATAACACAACTTACGATGAAGGCGCCGACAAAAGACCTACAATAGAAACGCCTACTTTTGAACTATGCTTCAAACTTATCATAAACCACATCGGCAATGTGTTTTTAGCAAAGTAGAACCGTTTACACAAATAGGAATACATATTCCCACTTGTGAAAAGTTTTAAAAAGTTTATGACGACTGAAAAAAGTACAGGGCTGTTCGTTTTTGTCCGCATGCACCTTGTACGGCTTTTTTTGCAAGGGTCTCGAGGCTGCAGTGTCATTTCACGCAAAGTTGAAAAATATGCGAAGGTGAAAAATCTGCAAAGGGGAAAAATCTGCGAAGTCACGACGGCCGGACAGGAGAGGTTTACGCAAAGGCATGTTGTACAGCCACGGATGCAAGGCTGTACGTCTACGATGTCACGCAATGACATGCGACATACCAAATCGTTTCAAAAATTACGATGTGTCTTGCGACGCTTCAAAAAGTTTCGAAAATATACGGTGCGGCAAAGACAAATTGTACACGGTGACAGCCGTCATGGGTATTGTCGACGTATGCAATCGTCACAAGTTAAGTAACAATTTCGAGTAAACACATAGAGACATCTGACCACAAATTTTGTCCTTTTTAGGGTACGGACGGGTACGGGTAGTCGAGTTTCGGTTAACTTTTCTTTTCGTAAACGCGTATCGGGTAACGGGTAACGGGTAACAATATAGGAGCGTGCAATAACCCGGCCGGATTTCTGGTGTAGACGTAGTGCCAAAATTCAAAAGTTGCATGGATCATGCGCGCTATTCTATGTCAGCGGTCACGATACACTCAAATGTGTAGTTGTGTAACAGACCTTCACTTTAATTTACGATCTCAACACTATTACTGTCAGGTTTATTGACGTCAACGGCCGTCCTATAGTGATATCAGAACATTTAATGCTGACGTCAATCCTGACACAGGTCGCATCTTCGGCGTCCACATTGTGGTGCTCCAGGAGTCCAGGTGAACTGTATATTATACGCGTTCCATAACCGCACTTTCGTGCTATGGTAAAGCTAGCACCTCCGAAGCTAGAGTTCTTGAAAAAGCAAAGCAACGTCACAGTTCGTTTGAGAAAGCAAAAATGGCGGACACTGTACTGTATGCCTCGTGGCAAGCAACTGTCACTACCTCCTTCACTCATACGGGTGTTTCGACACGGCTGAGTGGAAGTAGAATATGTTCAGGCATCCAACATTTTGGCTGGAGGGGGGACAGAGCCAGCATTGCAAGCAGAAATCCTGGATTCCGTTCTTTCTGTAGAAAGCATGTGTCAACCCGAGCATCGTTGAATTCAGGTACAAATAATCATCCGTCGCCGGTTGTGCCACGTGTCCTTTCCGTGGCTGGATCAGATTCCGGTGGAGGTGCTGGCATCCAGGCAGACATGAAGGCATGTGCCGCTATGGGAGTGTTCTGCACGACAGCTGTCACTGCGTTGACGGCTCAGAACACACAAGGTGTGCAGGGCGTGGAGGCCGTTTCTGCTTCCTTCGTGGAACGTCAGCTCCTGAGCGTTCTTGAAGATATTGGCACTGATGCTGTGAGTACCTGACAGGGTTCAGGAGAAGGTTTTCCTCTATGACGTGAGGAGTTGCATGATGGGGTTAACAATGAGGAGAATGTGTCTGTACTGTAGGAAATGTTAAGCGCAGGCAGTGCTAAGGAATCGTAAAGATGCTGTAAGCATTGAGGCCATTCTTCAGGTCGTTCAAATTGTAGACTATTTAGCATAAATGCATTTACACAATTTAACTTAAGTGAACGTGGATTTCGGGCAGTGATGAGTACAACGGAACTGTACATAAGACAATTGAGGAAAAGGACAGAGAACTGTGAAAACAGGGGTCCACCTTCATGGAAAAACTATTATAAGATATGTCAGGCAACATTATGTTCTAACCAAGAATATTGTAAAGCAAACTGGCTGGGACATGTGGAAGGCTGACTCAGTAAATGATTTCCTCACCGCAGATTAAGACGGGCATGCTGCCGAATTCAGAGATTATCCAGACCGTTGCATCACTGGTACGAAGGTTTTCACCTGGAGGTATGTTGCTAATCTTATAGCGAGTTTCTCTTTCTAATTGTAGAATTAGTGTCAAATCAAATCATGGGCCAAAACGCTGTTCTGACATAGCCTTTGCTGGAATGGTCTTCCAGCACTTGTTGTGGATCCTGTTCTTGTGGCAACAAGTGGCGCCCGTTTAGCTGACGTGGCAGTGCTCCCCACGCTAAGGTGAGAGATAATCCATGTGTTTGACCTTTTCAACTTTGCTAGGAGGATGGTTTAGGTGCTTGCCCTATCCTTTGTTAGAGTGTAATAAAAAAAATCATTTGTTGACATGAGTGTTCAAAATTCTGGAAGTTGGATAACGAATGTTAATGGACATTGTCTTCGAGAGCATCGCAAAGCTGGTTTACGTTGCAAGGTTTCATACTTATAGACATTGCATTATATGAATGTGAGGGCGCAGATCAAGTTTCACCAGAAAATGTTGCTGTGGGGGATTCATGTTCTTATGCAAAATTTTGTGTATTTACATTGAGCTTGTCTGAAGGGCATCGGCATATAGTGTCCTAGCATGCTCATTGGTGGGACCAGTTAACTTAACAAGGAGATTGAAAATGGTTGTCGAACTTATTCCAAAACCTCAGCAGATGAAAATGATTGTCAAACTTATTCCAAAATCTCAGCAAGTTTACCATCATTTCAGCTAACGAGTGCGCCTGAGGGACTATACCTTTTTTTTTGTTGATGCAAAGCAATCAGTCACCTGAATGTAGAGTTTGAACAAGAAACCTGATTTGTTTGCGGTATGTCACTTGGAGTGTTTTGAATGCTGTCCTTATTGGTGGAAAACATCTTGACTACTGGATATAACCTCCGTATGTCCCAAGGTTTTATAATTTCTTTTGTATAATAGAGCAGTTGAAAAATATTGACAAGGTCAGAAGTATGAGCTGCTGCTTACGGAAATGGCAAGTATTGCTGTTGCACATCCTTTGGGCCCAATCACTGGTTTTGGTGTATCAATTCAGCATCAGATTGCAGGCCAATATGTGGACTGATAACCTGGAAATTGCGAGTGGAATTTTAGGAGCGAGCTTTTTCCTTTGGCGGATGTGGTGACTCCAAACCTTCCGGAGGCAGCTGCAATTCTTGGATGGGACGCGGACATGATTCGAAACAGGGAGGATATGAAACAGGCGGCGAAGCTCATTCATGCGATGGGGCCCAAGTGAGGTGCATGACGGACATGATTTGCAGAGAAAGTGAGAGAGGGAGTGCCGCCCTAAATCTTGAAAAGAGCTGCAGAAGGAGAAGAAGTGAACCAGCTCTCATATTGTTGTTCTAGGCAAAGGGTATTGTGTGAGTACTTCATGGATTGTGAATGCACTTATACCCTTGTGTTATGTTTCAGGACTGTGCTCATCAAAGGAGGACACCTGGCAGAGTCCGAAAATGCTGTTGATGTTCTGTATGACGGTGAGACTTGAAACCACGATCTAAACAAAGACAGGGAGACCTGAAGTCGATGATGTGATGTGGTACAATCAAATTCAGTTGACAAATCAGCAGGAAGTTCAATCTTGTTACAGTAGTTTGAATTGTTTTACATGCATTCAGTAGAACTGAATTTTATGTTCTCTATGCGGACAGGGCAGCAATGGCATGAGCTGGAATTTCCACGAATCCTCACAAAAAACACACATGGAACGGGTTGCACTCTGGCGTCAGCTATTGCGGCACAGCTGGCCAAGGGGAATAGCATCCTTCCGGCAGTGCAGGCAAATTCTAATCTGAAAGACTTGCTGATTTATGATTCTTCTTTTCGCTGATAATAACTGAAGAGAAGTTTCTTCGCAATAGCATTAGGTGCTGCCTGCTTCATAGCTGCATACACGTTTTTTTTATTTAGAACAGGTAGCCAGCAGTTTCGCCCAGGACTTTCAAGAGTCGGTATCATTCATGTCAAGCATAATATTTTATTCATAACCTTTTTAGCTTTTGCGGACATGTGCAATTTAGTATCTGAGTGAGGATGTGTCTGTGTTTGAAGGAAAAATGTTTGCCGTTTTCATGGGAGAGTGAAAATTGACAATTGAAAAGACATAAGGGAGGGGTATTGCAGGCCGCTAAAAAATATCTCCAGGAGAGCCTGATTGCCAGTGCTTCACTTTCCATTGGGCAAGGCCTCCATGGACCCCTCAACCACTTTCCCACGATCGCCAGGTGGGCGCCGCAGAAGCTATTCAAAAAATCACATCTGGAGCTCTATGCTGTGACGGATCCACGGATGAATGCCAGGTGGCAGCGTTCCATGGAAGATGCAGTCCGGGCAGCTATTGATGGCGGAGCAACAATTGTGCAGATTCGGTGAGGTTCTTCTGTTCCTGGAGATTTTGTTACTCCATGCTGTCAACAATAGCATCTTTCACAGTTTTGTGTGAAGAGATCTAAATGAGGTGGTCATGAAAAATGAAAACTTGAAAAAAAAAACAAAAAAACAAAAAGGAGAGAGATGGGAAAACGAGGAAACAAGAAACTGAGTACAGTCAGAAGAGGTGAATTGTGCAAAAATAAAAAATGGGCAGCGAGAGTTTGGACCATTTGTGTATGTCTCGTCACTTACATGGTTTGACATCTACATAATTTATGGATTTCTACAGTATTGCGGTGCTGATTTTTACTGACCCAAAATATCGCATGTGAGTTTACGGCCTATTTTGATGTAAACATCATTGCCCTTTTTCGTTCAACCTAGGAGACGAATTCAGTGCATTTGCATTGATAGGTTATAACATGATCTTAATCGAGCAGCAATTCTGGGGATGCAGGGAGAAGGACTCGGATACAGGAGATTTCATTAAGGTAAGCTTTTGACAGAGGTGATCCAGGCAGTTTATACTATTTGGCGACTAAAAATTTGAAGTAATACTTATCTGGAACTGCCAGTCCTCTCCTCTAGATGTTCTGTTAACAGTCTAGGCAGTTTGCCCTCTGCGAAGTTTCTGAGCTTGTTTTTTCAACCTTCTGAATATCGTAAAAATCTTATGTTTCCTGAAGTTTTTCTTAAATTTGGTGCTCTCAATTCCTTCACATTTTTCGAATTCTTCAAATCCCTCAAAACTCTCAAATCCTTAAAATACGTCAAATTCCTCTAGTCCCTCAAACTTTCAAGTCCTTCGATTGCCTTAGACTCCTCCAAATTTTCAAACTACTTCCTCCCACGTCTCCTGAAAGACACTACCAGACAAATACCTCGTCCTTGATTTTTGTTTTTTCCCCTTCACAAAAAACTTTGTCCTTATCCCTCTCAGGCGGCCGAGACAGCTGTCAGAATCGCTCGTGAGTCAGGAGTTCCCCTCGTGATCAACGATCGAATCGATGTCGCATTGGCCGTCGGGGCAGATGGGGTCCACTTGGGCCAATCAGATATGCCTGCCAGCCTGGCACGAGCTCTTCTGGGACCCGAAAAAATTATAGGTGTGTCAGCGAAAAACCCCGACCATGTCCGGGTAGCATGGGAACAAGGTGCGGATTATGTGGGATCGGGGGGGGTTTATCCTACCAATACGAAGGAAAATAATACCACAATTGGATTGGAGGGTCTGAGGCGAGTGTGTCTGGATAGTCCTCTTCCTGTGGTGGCCATTGGGGGGATTTCCGGGGCACGGGTGGACGAGGTTTTGGGTTTTGGGTGCGGGGAACAGTTGGGGGGAGTAGCTGTGGTATCAGCCATTTTTGATCAGCCCAATGTGGAAGAAGCCACGCGGTCGATCAAAAGGATCATTGAGGAGGCACGGACTAGGGAAGGGTTGAAAATAGAAGCTTGAATTTCAGCTCTAAAAAGGGAATTTTGTTTGTTTTTTTTTTTTCTTCTGAATGCTCTGAGAGGGTTACGTATTTTTTCTTCTTCGCCTTGTTTGGTACAATTGTTAGATCATAATGTACAATCCTACTATTTTCTCTCAAGGGTGAAGCTCTGGTGTTTCATGCATTGCTCCTCCCAGAGTTTTGTGGAGGAATTAGATTCTTTACTTTGTCATGAAATGGGGTTTTTTGAAACTTGTGCTCATGAAGGTTAAAAAGTTCAAAATTTGAAGGCTCCCTTGAAAATCGTCAGCATTAGAATCCCAAAAACTTAAGAATGCATCAGTGAGGACTTCCTTCGTACGCATTTCTGAATGCCATAAGTGCCATTTTGAATGTGAATTGCATACAATAGTGCAAGTTGAAACTGCGATTGTGAATGGAATTCTAAAAGAAACGTCTGAAAAACTGAGCCTTAGTCACAGGCTTGAAGCTTGCATAAGTCTGTTCACCGGTGCATATGTGTTGTTACCGTCTTGTTTCAGTTTGGTTGACTGTTTGCAATATGTTCAACACATAAATATTAAAAGTCGAACTGTTGCCTCATTTTTTCCTTATTGTCGTAACTGTTTGTAGTTAATGGTGGAAGCAGAGGCGACTGTTTCAGCTGCATGATATAGAGGGTGTGAATTGTTCTAGCGTATAACTACAAGGATTTTCTTGCACCTTAGTGATTTGAACTGATCACACAAAAGTGGTTGCAAATGCATGTGAGCTTTCAGTAGTCATGGCCTTCTGAGTTTGGCTATGGACCTGTTTTATTTCCAGGTGTATTCATGTAATCTATGGGGTTTTTATCTCTATGTGTAAGATAAAAAAACTAACCAACCTCATGAAATTTGTTAGTCAACGATTTCAGTTTGATACAGGGCAAATAATGTGCACTGGATGCTCTGAGGTACACTGTTCTCCGTAGTTGGTGCTAGGGAATTATACGCGTGAACACTTTGTTAGAATTTCCAATATCTTCTTCCCTGTGGCCCATTGTAGGCCACGCCGTGGATAGTTACTAGTGCCAAAAACACTGAATCGGTGCGATTCCTTTTACCATCTGAAGATTGGCAAAATGATCAAGATCCAATGGTTAAAAGCCGTGTCCATGGTCTAAAAGATCGCTAAAACCAACGGTTTGGAATTGTTTGTCGAGTCTCGGTTCACGTCTTCTTTGGACATCGCTGCATCCTGAGCGGCGATGTTTGTATGCACTGCTATGCGTGAAAAAGCATTGGCTTTTGTAAGATTTGTTAGGACTACGTCGCCCCCTTTTGAGATGCAAAAACATGAAACCCACTAGAGGCGGGAGTATGTTTGAGGTTTCACATTTCATTGGGTGGTGTCCTTCGCTCCCCACTACAATTATTGCATTCCGAACCATATCATGTGCTATTGCATCTCAAAAAATAGCATTGCTGAACAAACTATGGACAATAACAAAGTCACCCACATGTGTATCTTAAACAGTTTTTGGGGAAGGTTTAAATAACCAACAATGACTAATTTTGTTGACGACATGTTGCTTGACTCGCGAGTGAACTTTATTGACAAAAAAAAAAAACACAAAGGAACTTGGTCTTGGACATCCAGTGAAAACGTATGAGAGGACTAACAATGATGCTTATAATGGTACCAATATTTCGCCTACTCTCCAAACAGCGTTTGACAACATAGGAGTGTCACTTATTAGAGAATGTGATGTGATTGCAAATGCTTTCAAAACCCAACTTCCTGCATATCCCACTGGTGGTGTGGTCGTTGTCAAAGTCAAGTGAAAATCCTGAGAGGAGTCTGTCTAGTGAAGGAGCTTGTCTATGAGGGAATAGTCATACCGCGTATCTAGAATGGCATGGTTAACATGTTCACATAAAGCTGCAAGGAGGGGATTGCGAGGAGGCGATTATTGGATGGAATTAGAGAGGAAAGAAAAGGAGGTTGGAGGGAATATACGAGCCTATCATTTTTGGGGTTGGGAGAAACAATGAGTTAGGATGTTGAACACTGCTCGCGAGTGCGTAAGTTTTGAAAGGTCTTCAATATTGGAAAGATTTCTTAACAATGCACGTATAACAAGTTGTTTCCCAAATTAATGGGCTCCAATGGGTGAACATAACGGCTTTATGCCCTCTTGAGGAGTGCATATGGCAGTATGACCTTTTGAGGAGTACAAACGTAGGATCCTCGAGGGAGAAGAAAATCGGATGGCAAGCCTTAGGGGCACTAAGGATGCTTTTCGTGAACCTCAACTAAATTCAATCATGAAACAACTTTGACGTGTGGTTGATGCCCTTATGGCTTGCGGATGGGTCAAGGTAAATAAGGGAGATCTTAAGGGACGCGAGCGCTACAGCGCTAACCATTAGCAATGTTAAAGTTTTTTTCGCCACTTAATACAACTTTTCTCCTGCACACTTGTCGGATCGTCAATCGGAGACCGCCAATAGAAAGGTGAGAATCTTGGCTTCCAATATCCACCATCGGATTGACAATCCGACAAGTGTGCATGAAGATAATATGTGTTAAGTGGTGAAAAAAACTTTTAACATAAATAACGATTAGCACTGTACACGTTGTATCGCTATTAGTGTTAATGATTTTTTTGCCACTTAAAACACCTTTAATCCGTACACACTTGTCTGCTTTTCAATTTGAGACCGCCAATCAGAAGCTGAGAATGTTACCTTTCGATCCCAACCGTCAGATCCAAAATCTGACATGTGTGTACAGAGAAAATATGTTTTAAGTGGCGAAAAAATTATTAACACTAATAGCGATCATGGTGTAGTTGTTGATTCCATCACGACACTGTTGATTCCAGAGTACGAAAGTCACATATTCCAAAGTGGCAACACTAATTCCAAAGTGGCAATGCCACCTAGTGGTCCTCTTGTGGCAAAAGCACGAAAAAAAAAGATATAGTACGTTCAGTAAATGGGGGCATGTACGTGCTTGTGAAATAGGATGGCTATAAATAGTGTTTACACTTAAATCCGAGCTTCTCGAGGTGCTTCCTTCCGATTCTTCACGTGCAAGCTTTCTCTCTTGTGGCAAACCTGGCTCTAGAGCTTGGCTATTAGCTGTCCCTGTCTGATCCACCCTTCGTTTCACCCCGGCTCAGTTCACCACAGCCCTCCCGGCTCAGTTCACCACGGCCCTCAAGTTCTGGCTTGGCCTCCCTCACCCACTATTGCTTGGCTCTTTTGTTTGCTCATGTGGCCACGTTCTCGAGCCCGACTGGGTCCATTTGCTTCGTTGCTCCCACGGGGGCGAGTTGATTCAGGTGCACGACACGATTCGAGACACCATCGCTGCTATTGCTTCTGAGGGGGGGATTTTCTGTTCGTGGGGAGGTCTCTCACATTATTCCTTCGCGTCGGATTGACCTTGTATTACTTGATGGTGCGCGTCGTACATTTGGTGATGTTGTTTCGGCGAACCCTACCACAAATACATTCTTCACCCAAGCGGCTCGGCATGTGGGGGTGGTCGCCCGTGACGCAGCTAAGAGGAAGGAGCGTGATTATGCCCGTCGGGACGCTATGGATGGCATCATTCCGATGTCGGTTGAGATATTTGGTTCTTTGGGTGTGGCTTTAGACGATTTTTTCCGTGCTTGTGGTCGGCGTTCGTTCGAGCGCCTGGGACCTGGGAGGCCTCTACTTATTTCTTTTTATCGGCAACGTTTTTCCGTGGCCCTACAACGAGTGCAGGCTTCTATCTTGCTTCGATCGTCTATTGCAGATATGGATCGACGACCTGTTCCGGAACTCCCTCCTCGTGCTCCTCCGGGATTTGGGGACTTACGTGGTTGCTTTCCGTAGATTTTTAGCTATGTTGGGGTTTTTTTTTTTTTTTTAAGTTGGATTTTTCCGTTGATGTTTTGTTTGTTGGGATTTGATTGTTTTTTTTTGGGTGTTTCCGATTTTCCTACCATCCTTTCGTATTTTCATTGTTTTTGCCTTGATTTTCCTATTTGTTTATTCCACTGTCATTTGGTTTTTCAGTTTTAGCAATGCTCCTTCTTTTTGCTCCCATGGACTCAGATGGTTTACCATCGCGCCTTTTAATAAAGTCGGCAGTTTTAGCAATGCTCCTTCTTTTTGCTCCCATGGACTCAGATGGTTTACCATCTCGCCTTTTAATAAAGTCGGCCCTTTTCCAGTTTACACTGGCAGTGTCGAATTGGAGAACTAACCAGCCTGGGTGGAAGAAGAGATTTCCTTGTATAGAGTGGACAGCCGCCGCAAAACCTCCTCGTGCAGCCCCCAATATTCTTGTCTCGACAATTGTGCCCACTGACGCTAAAAGTAAATCAAGTTCGTCATGGGTCAGCATGCTGAGGTCGGAGTTGACGTCATCGTTCTGAGCACATGCCGTGTGCAGGTGAAACTATCATACTATACGCGTTAGCATGACCACATTTCCGTATAGTTCGCACATTATCTCACGTATAATGGACCCGCACATTAATGTTTGAAACAATGGTTGGGAGGGGGAGACACGAGAGAGCTCTCGGAAGAGAAGCCCTAACAGTCGCCCTAGGTTTCGACCTAGCCTGTGGATACATATCATATCCCCGCGCTCCCGGTCAAGGACTGCGCTATTCTACACTACCGTAATAGAAGCAATTTCTTGGAAGCGCTATACTGGTGTTGAGGGAAAAGGCGGAGGAAAGTCCAAGTGCTTTGAATGGCTCCTTGTCGAGTTTTTTTGCCCTCTCGCGCAGTCGCAAAAGCTTCAGAACAGTTTCAGTTTTTGGAACGACGATTATCTTTGAGGAATTTGTCTTCTATTAGTGACCGTCGAGGTGATGGCGTCAATTTACAGCCATCTGATAGTAACAAACCAAATAGGCGAGGATCGTTTGCGTCAGCCTTGAATGCTCGTCTGAATGCTGCCAAGCAACACTTGCTGGAACGGATTCTTCCAAGGCAATACAGGAGCCGGGAGAGGTCGTTGAGGTGTGCACCTTGTATTGGTCCCGAGGACTAATAAGCTGCTTGATAGCTTGCTTGATACCGGAAGAAACCGGAAACACTGCTTTGGAACAGATAAATTGTAAGCGACGCTTAATGCTGAATGCATGCTTATGAGTTCGGAGAGTGTGTGTTTTACTTTCTTTCTCGTGGTGACTCAAAGGTGTCCTCAATTATTTTTTTGTCATTGCAGCGACGTGTGTTTCTTCTAAATAGCTGATATTGTTTTCTATTTGTTGTTCTGAACAGATCCGAAAGTGATATTACTCATGCTGCTGAGCAGAGAGTTCAGCAATCTATGCGGGAAGGTGACTTTGAGAAGCTGAATGGTCATGGCAAGCCTTTAAAGGACAGGTGTAATCCTCATGGAGACCCGGCGGAAGAGCTTGCATATCGGATACTTAAAGAGAGTGGTCACATGCCTGATTGGGTACAATTGAATGTAGATATCCGATTTCTTATAGCTCGCTGGCGGCGATCTTTAAGGGGAGCATGGGCGAGGCAATTAGATGAGCGAAAAAATGGACAAGAGGAAGGAATAGCCGAAGAGAGTTGGCAACAGGAGAAGGGAAGGTTAGAAACTGAGCTAATGGAAATCAACCGTAAGGTCTTTCATTACAATCTGATTGTGCCTTTTGGACGTCAGGTGAGTGAGACATCGCTAATACGCCAAGTGCTCCCTACAGTAGATGTTTCAAGCATATTTGCAGCATTATATAATCTTAGTGAAAAATGATGTTTTACAGCTTATGAGCCCTGTCTGGCTGTACTACCTAACGCTGTTTGTTTTGTGCCTCTTGAGTGCAACTGTGAAGTTGCACAAGTGGCAGCACATTCTCACAGTGCTTTTCATTAGAAAGTTGTTCACCTCTAATTGATTACCCCCGCAAAATTAGTTGCGCAACATTGTTGTCCAATCTTTTTTGATGTCTGAAGAGCTTCTTGAACTTATACAGATCCAAAGATTATTAATTTCCACATCACTTTTTTTTTGTTGGTGCTGATGGACAGTTTTCTATGGCTGCAGGTAATGGGTTATAAAATGGAACGTGAAATTAGCCGGCTGCTTGAGGATTTACAGTTGCTTAATGACAAGCATAAGGATTCATCATAGAGATCTCAAGTAAATTGTAAGTATTGTTGTACATATAACACAGTTTACTTGTTCCGGGGATGCTTCGGACATCCTTTTGGGAACACTGATTGTACAAGCTGCCGCTCACTTCTTTCCTTATGTAGTGATTTATGTTTCACAAAAATTTAGGAGCCCTGTCGTAGCTGTAGGAAAACTAGTACAAGTTGGTTATAAGTAAAAATGGCTAAATTGTTTTTGGGCCTCATTTAATAAATTCGTCCAAGGTTCTTCTTGATCATTAACAATCTCTTGAAGAAGGCACTTGGGATATTAGCTGTTGATTGACCTCCTTTTTGAAGCCATAGAATGCCTATGACCATATCAATCTTGCTCTGTGTTGAAATTTTCAAGTGTCACACATTCATCTCATAGTAGTGTCTAATGTTGGGTATCGAGGGCCCCTTGCCGATATTCGACATGTAGCGCAATTTGGGTACCCGATAATCGATATATCGAGGAGCTTAATATCGCAATATTTCTGTGATATATTGGCCGATAACGATATATTTCAATCGCGATATATCGAAGTGACGCTTGGCTCCCACCCCGTGGCGCGCGCTCAGTGGGAGTGGGGGGGCGGCAAAGATTTTCCGTACAATTTTTCGTACGGTATTCCGTACTGAATATGTATGGACATCCACCTTTTACCAAATGTATCGCGATATAATATGTTGGTCCCAGTATGATATATCGAAGCCTCTGACCGATCGATAATTGATATATCGAATATTGAGCTTATCGCGATATGATTTTACCCGATACCCATCATTAGTAGTGCCCATGCATGTGCTGGTATGTTTGCAATGCAATTGGCAGTTGTGGTTGTGAGCATCTTTTTGCTGTCTGACATCACATTTGACATATATTTCATATTTTTGACGTCTTCATAATATCACATCCCTGACAGTGTCCGAGGGCCAATAAATGGCATGGCAAGCAAATCCGTTAACTGGAATAAGCAAATAACAACACAGTTATACCTGGTACTGCACTGAATTTTTCTGCTGATGAAAAATGAGGGCAAAAGACAAGCCTCGGACGTTCGTCGCTGTGGTCTCAAGCAACCAAGCCAGATTCATGAACCAATAAAGACCATTGGCATAGTGATGGGAGAAGGATTGGCCACATACATAATTTAGAGCTTATACTCAGCAGAAAGAGTCGCCTAAGTATTCAAATGAACTCTTAAGTGGTAATAAAGTTGCCTTGAAGTGGAGCCTCAAAAATGTTGCAGCTTCATTTGTGGGCACATGTTTCCACCAAGTAAAATCAGAACCTTCCCTGTTGTGTTACAGAATCATAAATAGTTGACAATACGGCTAGTATCTTGAACACAACTCACATGACTATGAAGGAGCTGATTGCTCCTAAAATTCAATGAACTTCATAACAAACGCTGTTGTTTGGAGTAAGCCACGACCTGCAAAATCACGAGACACGCATGAATGTCTTGTTACATTAATTTCTGCTGTTAATTCCACCACACCACGAATCCCTATTTGCGTTATTTTTTTTTTTGTCTAAGCTCCATTTTCCCCACGCACAGTTCTACCTCCCGAATGGCAGGCCTCTGAATGAAAATTAGATACGTGCACAGAGAAAAGTTGATGTGAATGGCGGAAAAATAATTCATACTAATAACGATACCCGTTGTAGTATGTTGGACAAAATGGCTTAAATTTCCCCAGATTCGTAATTGCCAGAGGTCTTTCCTAAAAAAGACGCCTGAAAATCTCGATGCCTTACCAGACGTATCTAATACTAGTAAAAACAAGAAATGGAATTCTGCTGAATGCACTTGACCGTCATGCTGAAACAGAGCTATGATTACATTCATTGAAGTAGCTTAACACTGGGGCAAAGTTATTACCTCAAGATCTCCAGATGCCCCGTATTGACATGTTGATACAAGCGCTTCGTTATTTCCAATCAGCCATCCAAGCTCAACCGAATACGTTCCATTCTCAGCACTGGTTACCTGGGACCACACTCCCAGTGGCAATAGGACAACATCCTTGCATAACTTCCGTTCCAACTCCAAAGTTCCACTATTTACAAGCTCCCCGACAGCGCCAGATGGGCCCAACGGTCCATGGCTCCCCTGTTAGCGTCTCCCATTTCCATGAAACAGTCAGTAATCAGGGACACAGGAGAGACGAAAAACTCTGCTTTCAAGCTTTGACATTCTGAAATGCAGTGTGGCCACTCTTAACCATTCGACTGAGGATAGATTGTGGCAAAGCAAAAAAAACGCTGTATGAGGCAATATTCACCATTGAATTGCAGATGAGTCTGAAGTCGTCCCCTTTCCAAATCCCTTCAATGGCATCCCTCTTCACACATGGCCTCTCTGCAAATGAAGAGTCATTGGAACTGCAGCCACCAAGAGACTCTCCATTACGAAACTCTCCTTCCCAGTTCTCCTTGTACATACTTAGCCCCCTCAAAGTAGGAGCTGTGCCATCCATTCCCCCTTCAAACTGCTGGAGAACTCTGACTCTGCTTGATTTTCTGTTTCCTGTTTTGTCCTGCATCTCCTCGTTCACTAAACAGTGCTCCAGCTCCCAAAGAGAAGATCCCTTGGGAGCGTCTCTTTTGACAATTTTGGATGCTGCCAAAGTACTGGCTGCTGCTGACGTCATTCCTGTTCCAGGCCACGTCACCACATAGGAACCTTCTCTGTGAAAAGACAGAAGGCCTGCAGTATCTCGCAGAGCACTTCTTGAGTGAACCGTTGCAGTTTGACCAAAATCTAAGTTGATTGGAGCATCATCTCCAAGGAACCTTCCTCCACTCTCCTTCTCCTCGACACTGTCTTGTGTTGCCGCATCTGCCTCGCATCCGACGGTGGGAAGCAAGCGTATCGTTTTCGAATACAAACTAAAATCCTGTCGAGCAAGTGTTGGAGATTGTGTTTGCCAGGCGCGAAGTTCTACTCCCCAGTCCTTCATGGCTTGGGGAACAACCGACTCCGGAAGCTCCTTTGCGATTCCGTGAGAGTCAAAGTCAGCGCAGTAGCCGTCCCACTCTCCTGAGACGGCAGCTGCAAAATCAGCCCATCCCTGAGGGACAACTGGCGCAACTTCATTGGACGCTAATTCCTCCGCAGCGACGTCCACAGCCGCACGAGTCTTAGTAGGAAAGCTGCTGCTCGACTTCCTGCTTCGAGCTCCAAGTGCATCTAACGGTTGTAAAGTGCGGATACTGCCAAATGCAGAGACTTTTGTCTCTTGCTGGTATGCACCGCTGATTAATCCTTGAGAGCAGACGGTAGGGTAAAGGAATGGCACTGAAATAGAGGCCATGGTGGTGAAAATAACAGATAGAATGGCCAATGGCCTTCCTTGTGTGTTATGCAACAGGAAGCTTAATAGTAATACGCAAACGAGAAGCCTGGCGTGTTAGCTTCAAAGTGGTCACACAGATGGAAGTGCATTGAAAGTCTGATGCCAGAGATGAAAGTGCACATGGTACTGATTCTGAATCGGCTGCAATTTCGCGATACACAATACCTGTTTCTCAAAATGTTTCTGAACGCGACATTTGTCGTTTCCGTGACTTGCTCGATATTTCGCTCATAGTTCAAAAGTAGGTGACCGTACGCCCATACAATATGCCTATTGTACGCAAAACATACAATATGCCCTTAAGACCCATATTGTATTGGCCGCAAAATGAAATAAAATAGGAACAGGGTTGAGTTGCACATCGTTCGATAGAGAATTAAACGACATGTCTAAATTTTGAAAAAAAATCGGACAAAAAAAAATATTTCTGTGAGTTTTGAGGGACTTTTTATTTAAACCGTCAGATTTGGACGATCGGACGGTCGCTGATCAAAGTAGGCGATTTAAAAAGATCACATGAAAAGCCCATAACACAACTTACGAAAGGACAATCTGTCATATTAGCGTCTGCAATTTTGAGGGCCACACTAAATAAAGCCACAAATTGACCAACCAGGCAGCATGGGACGATAAAAAAAAAAAAATACCACACTGCCAAAAAAATTACCAAAACCTACGGACCAACCCCGTTGGTGGCTGCAAAACAACTTTCCGAAAAAGCTATGAACTGTCCGTACTCTCTCTCGTCGCACTCTCACCGCTCTCCACCGCGCTCATTTTAACTCCATCGCAATTATTTCGAAATTTTGTTTGGTTGCCCGTCCGCATTTTTTTTTTTTCACGGTTTTTTTTCCCAAGGAATGTCATCCTACGCCGTGTCAGTTCGCTAAAAAAAATCGTCCGGCGGCGTGCGCTGTACTTTGATCTTACGTCAGATTCGGACGTTCGTACAGGAGTGTGCACGACGCACACACATAGTGCCTACGTTGCGCGAGTTTTGTGCAAAGTTTTGTGCGCCTACCAAAGGCCTACCATAAAAAAACCTACTTTTTAACTATGATTTCGCTACTCTCGGGAACCCGAATATAAAGGCTGGCAATAGTACGGGATGCATTCGATGGAGTACCGAAAACTTATTGTTATACAGCGCTTTGTATCCGTTTTTGTCTGAAACAATACTCTAACTAAAACAACTTCCGCTCACAACCTTAACCAAGGCTTGGTAAAAGCTCTGTAGGAAACGAAAAAGTAAAACAAATAACTTGTCTGATGTGCACATGATGAATGCGCACGTGGCACATATACCAAAGGCTCGTGACGTGACAATTTATTCTCAACCAATCATAGGTGCTAAGAAAAAAAGAAGATATAATCTAGTAACTAGCTAAAGTTAACCATTGGGTAAAAACATGACTGAAGGGGAAACTCCTTGATAACCATCAAAGGTAAAAGATGAACGAATCTAAGTAATATCAATAAGCTAAAAACTAAGAACACACTACAAGTTTTATTGTGCATCTTGCTCCACTTCCCACAACAATAGAAGTTCTTAACCATAATTGGGCGTTGGGTAAAATAAAGGGACACGAAGTATCAAGAAGTTAAGGTCCTCGCACTTGGCAATATCATCAAGCAAAGCATCACTAACAGTGTAAGTCACAAAACCGGGGCTTTGATGAGGGAACTCTATGCTTTGATGTCCTCTTGCTAATTAGTGATAGGAAACCATAGAGGGAGAAGGTAAGACTTTATAAATAAAGCATGATGCTAAACCATATGAGTACATGGGGGGAAATACCAAAAGGGAAAAAAGAAACTGAAAAACCGAATGAAAGCATAAGCAAACCAAAAGAAAAACAACGAAAGAAATTAGCACACAAACAACAAAAAAGACACGGAAGGGAATGACGAGAGCAATAACAAACAAAAATATATATTATCGGAAAAAAACCTATATAATAAAAACTAAGACAACTAAAGAATTATGAAAAGCAACCCCTTAAATTCGTTAAGGTCGGCAGATCACGATGAGGGAGTTCCAAAAAACCCCAAAACAATAGCAAATTGAAGGAGAATAAACGCTTGCACTCGAGAATCGTTGACGGTAAAAAGAGCGAAGAAAAAAGCGAGAGGGTTCATAAGGCACCCCAGCTTGAAATAATATTGACTACAAGAGCCAAAGTACTCATCCAAGGCACACCCAAGCAACTACGAAACAACCAAATACAACGCGGTGTGCACAATCACGGCCATTCTTCCTAGGAGCATCACGTCGAGCCGCCTAACTAAAGATTGAAATGGAGGCAGAGTCCGTAAAAACAATGTCACCTAAAATATGACGGCCACCATTAAGAAAATCAACACCAATCCATCGCAAAAGGATAACAACCCCCTTAACAAACACAATACCCCTCCTTGTAAGCAATAGTAGGTATAGCCTCACTACCACTTGTGCTTTAATTAGATCTCTCCCATGGGGCCAACAAAGCAAATGACGCCATCATGCGGAGTTGGAGGAAGAAGTAGATTAGAGGAGAGGGAAATTTGGTGAGAGACTTTTGGAGCACTGTATCACGCATTTAGTCATAACAAAACGGCATACCTTGAAAATTGCTTAGCAAATTGATAAAATGCAGGCAAAACATGATCGGATGGCCAACAATACGGGTTGCAGCTAGAAAGAGAAGACAAATACATGTAACGAGTGAGCTTGAGTGACCACAAGACGAGCAAGGGCTAATTGAGAAGTGCTTGAGAAGTTACCTCGGCAACCAAATCACCGCTTCCAAAGTGACACTTTCTTGATTCCAAAGTGAAATTTGTACTGGAAAAGCCCTCGGAGGGGAGAGCGAAAGATAGGTTTTGAGTGTTAATTTCAAGCGAAAAGGAAGGTTTTGTTGATTGGTTGAGGGGCATGCCAAGCTCGTTGCAAAGTCTTACGAGTGTTGGCGGTATCCATTTGGAGAACTACCCAATCAGCGTAGACGTCGACAATTGTTCAAAGACCACACCTCAAAACCTCCTTAGGTAAGTTGATATGGCGGAAAATGGTCATGTATTATCACTTCAACTTGTGAACAGTTGATCCGGCCACCAAATGATGCAAGATTTCCCCAAAAATAATAATACTTACGCCTGGAGAAAGCTTCGAGACCACACAAAGTCCTGGAACACATTTTGTTTTCCAGCAAGTCTAGTGTGACAGGATATGACCACTGATCATGTCCAAAGTCACACTCACCAAGAAATTACAACCTTACAATGGACTCCCTAGAGAAAAGTTGCCACATAAGAGTTCACAAATCATCACTAAGAGTCCACTAACTGAGAGATGTGAGGACTCTCAAGTCTAAGAAGCTTTCAATCTTGACTTCAATGATCCAAGCAGGCTGTAGGATATGATGAACCTTAAGATTAAGACCTTTCGGATTGACAAGTGACAAAGCAAGTAGATGATGAAGGGGCAGGCGGAGGGGGAGAGGGAGAGACAGCGAAGGGCAAATGAACCATGAAGGCTAGAAGATATAGAGGATTCAACCATGAAGCAAAAGGTTAACAACAATTTTGTTAAGACCAGTCAATTGGCTTTTCAAGAGTTGCCAGAGAGCATTTCATTTTGATTAACAGTTTTGATGAATCATGACACCATATTGCAGAAACCATGACAACGATTTGACAAAATCCAGTGGAGACTTACTGGAGACATATCGCATACCACTTTATTACGCTCCACAATCATTTCTGAAGTGAAGCAACCAGAAAAAAAAAAAAAAGACACCTGCCTAATGAATGAGAGGAGGCTCTACACCTCGCAGCCAACCCCTGCTTTCTCGATACATCTTCCTATTGTTTCCTTCACATAAAACGAGTCAAAATGATAACATTTTACGTCAGTGACTCCTCTCCTATAGTTTCCTTCGAACCGAGCGAGACAAAAAACATAACAAAATAAGTTGCTGACACCCCTTCCTACTGTCTCCTTCGCACTGAACGAGACAAGAACATAACAATTTACTTTGATAAACCCATTCCTATTATTGATCCCTTCGCACTGAACGAGACAAAAACAGAACAATTTCCGTTGCTGACACCCTGCACCTCCGCAAGAGAGCAGTGGGTGCCCCGGCTGATTGGCTGCGACGGAGTGTCCCCTGTACAGTCTACAGTGGGCAGACCTGAGCAGCAAGCCGCTGCTGCAGCACCTCTCTACTGTGTGAGCAAAGCCACTCTATATTTGGTTTCTGGCCTGCCTTGCCTGATGTGGGGTCAAGAGGATGTCCAACATACAATAAACCAACTATAACACAATGTGAGCATTTACCACTCCCATACATGGCACGCTTATTTTGGTTAAACTAATTATTTTTGGCTAAGAACCATCAAAATGCCCAGTTGCCAAAGCAGTAGCAGCAACTTCGACCACCCGGCTGAGCTTCAGAAATCACAAGACCGTGGCACATGCTTTTGATTGTCTTGGAATACCTTCGTCTTCTCGCCTAACCATCTCCAATACTCTAATATCTCCGGCTTGGCTCTCGAAAAAATGGATGCTTCAGAGCTTCTCTCGCAGGCAGTCTCTCCATCGGTTCAAACTTCAGAAGGCCTTGAAGCAGGTCTATTAAAGTTCCAGCTGAATGCTCCACATGCTGCATTATCAAATCCTGAGAAGTAAAACAAAAACCAATACCAGGCCTCAGTCATGAACAGGCTTCTATCCCGCATTATGTAAAGACACGAACTCACCAAATAGCTCCACTATTGACTTCCTCCACTGCAACATGAACAGGCAATTCATTCAAAAGGTCAAGCAACAAAAAATACTATAATCACATCCCTCAGTCTCTTCCAAAACTACACTCAGGCATTCATGAAGAGGGCTGAACACACATAGATAGTTAGCCTTAGTGTTCATACTATAACCAGACTACATAACCATTGTGGTCAAATCTAGACAAGTATCTTATGAGAATGTCCACTTTACGAAACACCATAACCTACGGAACATGCAATAAATAACAAATGCAATGAATACTGGTTTATACTAACCTGGACAATGGCACAGAATCTAATTCATGTGATTATCCGGATTGAACATGCTGACTTCAACCAATGGTAAATGAGTGTCAAGTTAATATCAATGGACCATGGACAGTGAACAGGACAACACTTTGCCAGTCAAATGTTTGTAATGGCAACACAGACAAATATATATCATCCTGCCTTAAGGATGTTTTCATCGTTTGAGACCCACCTAAATGCGTTCCTAGTGCAATCACATCCGATGATTTTGCAACTTCTGATATCATGTTAAGGTAGCCAGCCTAATAAAAGAGATTAAAGTGAGAGAGGCATTTGCAATATAAAAACAATGGCTACGACCACACCAAGGAGCCAAAACTCAAAGTGACCCACCAGATAACAATAATCATGCCCGCACGTTAGAGAAACCCCATAAGCACAAATGACACCATGTCAGGTAAAATCGGCCAACATAATAACAATAGTAAAGCCAGGTTTGAAAAATATGAGATCGTGTTCAAATATTCCAACTTAATATGACTATGGTGAGAGCTTTAGTAACTGGCTCGATAACTTTCTGACCAGCCAAATAGCTCTGCTTAATGGGCAGCAGGGAATTTTTTTACTCATGCAAAGACAATATTACCTCCAAACTATCATACTTTAAATAGCTTCTTCATGATAAATTCCCCAAAATCTCTTGGAAAACATTAAACTGCAAACCATTAAACCACTGAACTGTTGACAATTTCCACAGGAGCAACAAAAACATACACGTTATTGTGAAGAAATGCAGCTGCCTACTTTTGACGTCCATGTTCAGCCAAATTCCCCCGTCAACTTAAAAAAACCTTCCTCAACACTCAGCCATTATATACATCTGCTGTTAACATCTACTACTACATCGAATCCCAGCTTTTTCTCAACTGCTAGCCTTGCCCTCCTACCAGGCATGGCATTCATTGTGTCCATAAAAAGAGAGAATTGAGCCCTCACCCGAAGGCGTGGTAACCTCCTCACTGCCCGGATGCTTTCTCTTGATGCTGCTCCCTCAGGCCAATTCAACTCTCGCCCATGTCGAAAGTACTTTTCTGCTCTACGGCTGGCGCAATGTAATCACAACTTGACAGGGTTATTTTTATGTTTGCTTGCAACAAAGCGAACTGAACCCTGATAGATAAAGTTTCTGGGCACTATGAACTCAACCTCTGTGCAAACCAATTACATCCTGATAGTCCTATATTTGCATAAAAAATACCCTAAATACATCGACCCTGATAAAAGCAGAGCAGCATATGTTCATGCCACCAGTGACCATTGTCAAAAACGCAAAACCATCTGCAGCAACCTAAGCTTTGAGATTCCAGTGACATTCCTTGTGACGTATTTCAGGAAAACTAATACGGCATAAAATACAAAGAACAATATTTTCAAAGCAAAACTGTGTCATGTTGAATCTATTCAGCTTTTATGCATCAAGTGTATTACTTACTCCGCCATTTTTACCATCCGCGGCGGAATCGGCCCTATTACACGCTCCATCATGGCTAGATGTTCAAGGTTCTCATGTGTTTGGAACAGTGCATCTCCCTATTGACACACATTACCAAAGACCGGAGAATTTGGTAAAATTCAGGCCTTTACTATTCATCCAAAACAGTATTTCCATCACAAATTGCAAACTTGCATAAAAAGGAAAAGCATGAACAGAAAAAACACAAAAGCAAGCGACCAATAGGTAGTCTCCAAAAAACAATTTCAGGTTTGTCTTCTAGTCCATCACATTCCCCCAGCAGAGGCATGCCACTTTATCCTTGATGAATAAAATTGATTCATCTGGTAATAAAATTTAGGAAATTTGCCCTAATGTTGAGGCTAAGTCGTGGAGCTTTAGGGCAAATTGTGCGTAAATTTACCCAGAAAACAGTACAAACCGTACCATTTGTCCCCAAAACGATGGCACAACTTCCTTAGTGTAATACCCTATCACCAGGCATCAAAGAGAGCAATCATGCATGCGCTTACCGTAACAAGCTCCACCAGAATGCATCCAATGCTCCAAATGTCGCACGGGTAAGTCCAGCCAAGACCTGCCCATCCCCTGCTCAGAAAGTTAGACGAAAATGAAGAAAGAACGAGCAGGTTTCTGCAACACCAGAAAAACAACCGCAAATGTTCTGAAATGCCAGTTCCTCACCAAGCCTTGGTGATGCACAGCCCTAGACTGTCCAAAATGTGCTTTTGATACTTTCACTGAAAATAAGCGCATTGAAAACAATGTAGTTTCAGCCTGATTATATACAGACAACAGTAAGGGATGCTGAACAGAGGTCATCTGCCACGCCAGATTCTACTATATAAGGGAAAAAGGGACCAAATGGATTTGCTCCGCAAACATTATAGAGCTCCTTGAGAACACCTACATTCTAGACTCCAGCCTTCTAACCAGTCACATTTCTCATAGTGACTCAAAATAGTTTCGAAGCCATCAGTTTTCCCAATTGAGCTATCCTCCTTACATGTTCACAAGCTCTTAAAGGCAACAAAAGTCATTTCGGCATGAAGCTGAAAGTGAGAACATCCCTGCTTTGAGAATGCCCCTGGCATAAAATCTGTATACATAAATAACCGGAAAAGCTTGCTTTGTTCAATGACCATCGCACATTCTGTCTATTACTCGGTTAACATCAACTAATAGTTTAAAAAGGACACGGTGTGAAAAAGATGTGGTCTACAACACAGAACAAAGAGGTCATATGACACAAATCAAGAAACGATGTTCACTCTCTCCCTCTCTCCCCCTCTCTTGGGATAGTTTAGCAGAAAGCTCACCCAGAATCACCTCGGGTGCTCGATAGTGACGGGTAGACACCACAGAGCAGTGATAGTGACTGTCGAAAGTGGCACTGCCAAAATCTATAAGCTTTATTTCACTGCTGCAGGGAATCCGCTTAAAATGTTTGCTAGGCTGAGATGACTGCAATTGACAAACGCCCTCACCATACCCGACAACAACGCTTCAGAACAAAATGGAAACACCAGCGTCTTTTCTTTATTACGGCTGAAAAGAGCTACCGGAAGTGAGCAAATTTATAACAAGAAACAAACAACGCTGCTCCCGTGCTGATTGCAAATGCCCAACCTACTCACTGGACAATGAGTAGATAAACGAAGCTACAAACAGGTGCATATGTACAGAATATGCAGAGCTTCAACAGCAATTTGCTGGCAGGAGTACAGCACAAGCACGCTTTTTCTCGCAACAGCGTGCACTTCACAATTGATTAAACAGACCACCTACAGTAAAGTACACGATGCCCCAACTAACCCTGCTTTTTTCCACCACATTTTAAAAAGGGCATTGCCCAAAAATATACCACCACCTGCCTTGTATTCTGGCACTTTAATGTAGTCAGGAGCATTGAGGAGAATATTTTCTGGCTTCAGGTCGGTATGAATCAGAGTGAGCTCATGCATGTCTGCAATATAATCCCCCAATCAACCTCTAAAGTAAGTTTAGTCCAATCATTGCAACACTTGGGCACCTAAGCAGCCGTACCTACGAGACTGGTAGATGTATATCCACAACAAACCCAGAGTATCCACAAGCAAGTTCTCATGCTGCAGAAAAAGACGGGTCTCAGAGCAGCTTTTGTTATTGACATGCAACTGATTCCAAGAGCTGTCGTGCAAAATCTCTGGCCATGTCCACTGAAAAAGGCTTGTAGTTGTTTTTGCGTAGAAAATCGTACAGACTCGGACCGAGTCTCTCAAACACCTGCACATAAACCAATACGAAGAATAGACAGCTCTGTAACAACAGGGGGTATAATTATCAAATCAGACTTCTAAAAATTCCCTTCAACATAACTGATTTTGAATCAAGTAATCAGACACTCTTTACGAACAATTACTAGCATGAACAGCGCCTCAACGCTACAGGACTTCAAAATTCAAAAAACCCTTCAGCCCCTCCATGGAAATTGAGAAGATACAATCTTGTCAGCAACTAATGGGAAGGCCAAGGCCGTAGAAAAACCTTCAAGACTGTTAGATTCTGAGCTTGTACATAAGGACCTTATCCCAACTTCCCCAATGAGACCTATGTAAGCTCACCATGCAAATGTGATTTCTATATTCGAACCACCCCTTGAGCTGCACACAACCCCTGCACAGAAAGCAGGAAGGCCATATCAAGCTCCGAATTGAAGAAAAAAACCATTCCCTTCCTGAGACGAGCCTAAGTTGGTCCCCTCGATCTCTGACTTGGAACTCTGAATAAGGGTCCATAAAAACAGAAAACTGATTCCTGTCTTTCCTCAAAGTGCAAACTATCTTCCAGGTTAGGCCACCAACATTAGAATCATTACAACTCTGGAAGAAAAGCAAGGGACTATTGTCAGACAGCCTTGCCCAACCCACGACGTACATTATGCTTAATCTCAGAATAAACACGAGAAGTATTCATACGAGAAGGTTTCACACACCGTTGCCCAGCCCTGTCATGTTTGTGAAGCTCTGAGAGCACGTCAATCTCAATCATAGCTGCATCACGATACTTCTGGACATTCCGAATGACCTTAATGGCTACATACTCTTGTGTCTCACGATCCCAGCATTCCATTACTCGCCCAAAAGTTCCTGTACAGCATATGCATAAAAAGGATGAACTAGTATAGTCATACATGTCCAAATTTCAGAACTCAAATGCACAAAATGATGTTGTTCAACAAACCTGACAAGGTTGTTACCCCTCGACAATGAATGCTAAAACAATTTGAGACCACAAAAGCTTCAGCAGTTCTTAACTGATATTACGCTACACTGATTAAGTCAGAAGAATTTCTAAAAGCAAAAGAAATTTCAGTTATAAACTGATACTAAACTATAGCAGCCCTTTTAAAGCAACAAATTAGGATCGGTACTAATAAGAAATCCAGCAGATAGAGCTTGAATTGTTACCTTGCAATGGGCAAACTACTCACATTACTCAATTGGAAGCATCAAACAAACAATCAGTGGCTAACACATTATCCACAACTACCTTCTTCAGTCTTATTGGAATGTAAAACTTTTCGGTAAACCATGATACCCTAATCACCATAACAAACACAGGCAAATTTCTCAAAGATCATCCTGAGGGATGAGGCTTACAGCCGCCAATCACCTTGAAACTCCTCCGACACACATAACTATGAAAGGAAGCAAAGTACAGAAGATTTGCAAAAATCGCAGCAAAGTGTAAGCAAGGAGAAGAATGCTGTAGTCTGAAAATAGGTACGTTATCATTGTTTTGAAATTTGCGACTATGCATCACAGGTGCAATAGCCAAACACATTGTTTTGGGGGCAGCCTTGCGAAAGGAACAGAGATACCGAGACACCTCTCGACATCAGCAAAAAAAAGCAGCGCAAGAAATTCTTAACACAGAGAAATAAAACTTAATAAACTTCACAATGCTGCATAGTGAGACTGCATAACGAAGTCATCTCCTTATAACATACACTGACCACTACGAGCCAGAGAATGAACCCACAAAGACCGCCAAGCCCTGTCTCTTCATTCAAGTTCTTAACTGTCAATCAGAGACAAAACATAAAGAGGCCAGGATGATCTCGTACGCACCTTCACCAAGCTTGCTCAATATTTTATCTGCACCATCAAACCCAACAGGTAAACTTATTCGTTAGACTTCAAGGTCAGAAAATTAATCATGCAATACCAACATTCTGTAAAGCACAGCGAAGGCAACGACCAGCAGAACTTTACCTTACTTCTTCCAAGAACAATGACCAACTCTTTGGACGAGTAATGGAAAGGTAGAAACCATAGCGTCCTTGTAGAGCAGACACCAAATAAAACCCCTCATTTACGCTACTCCATATACTTACATCGAGGAGTTATATTTTCCCCAAGCTCAAATACGTAGTGCCCATCCTTATCATCATCTCGCCATGGAGGTGACGTTGGGCGGTTCCCATTGGCTGGCATAGCTGCAGGAGCTGGCAGGGCCGCAAGCGGCTGTCCTACTGGCCTCCCTACAAACACCAGCCCTTCCCTGCCGCTGGGCCCTGCCTGCTTCCCATGCCCCACCGGACATCCACCGCAGTTCACGCTGAGCTAGCACACCCAGCTGGGCATGGACTGCCAGCTGTTTCATACTTGCAGAATCATAGTCTATCAACTCCCTCTCAACAGAAGAAACAACAACGGACGCACCTCTTCTGGATCCCCTCTAATATCATCCACTCTTGGACGTTTCTCTGGTCTTCCTTCATATCTGTGAGGCTCCATATTAAACATAAGGCAGTGCAGAATCCGACCATCTGTCTCTCGTCTCCTTTGCCTGCGGCATAGCTTCGAGGCTTCTCTAAGTTCAATGCCCTGCCAGAGTTAATGCGTTGTAATAGCAAAATGCTCGAGCTTTCTTGCTTCCCTAACAGTACAGTACACCGTGAATCGTTATTAGACTTATGTACTCTATATCGGCGCCCCAAAATACAGTGACTGATTCTATTTTATCCGTGACGTTAATTACGGTTCTTGTAAATTAGCGTCAATTGAATTTCCGTACTTATTTCATGTATAGTGTGGTGTACGGAATATGTTTGCTGGTACAAAACTGTACTTGATTACCGAAAATAGTACGGATATTGTAGTTGACTTATGTCGGTTGCATACAGAACTGCGCTTAGAATAAACGTGGAGTCGAGTTTGCGACAAACGCGTTCGCAAACCCAAATTATAATTATGGATTAATTACACTGAAAGGACGCGACGTGGTACGGATTGTCAAATTTAGTACTTTTACCTATTTTAACGTGTATGTAATGACGGCGGATTCTGTATACCTAAATCAGCGTTATAGAGAAATTACAATTAAACATTTTTTTCATAATGGTATTAATACACAAATTAGAATCAATGACACTAATTTATTATTGATACTAATAATTTCTATAGTCTAATAACGATTCACGGTGTACCGTTCGTTGGTGTTCATATGTAAAGCGGTCCCAGCCCTAGATTCGCGGGGCTGCCTAGTGCACGTGACGTGACGTCCATAGCACAGGCGAAACTTCCTCACGTTCAGCTTTCATGCTGTGCGCACCTGTCGCCTCGAGAGTTTTCACTTTTTAGGGAGGCGAATATCTTTGATAATGCCAGCGTGCGGAGGATACGAACGAACGAACTCCACATGTCAAGGAAATAATCGCAGGCGTCCGTTTTCAACGACGTTGCGCAGCATCTGGGAATGAAAGATTCAATTTCGCCACGTTAGCCAGAAAAGAAAAAACTGGAAATCGATTCTTTAGTTGTCGCTTTGTTGGAGAAATGTGACTCATTCCACACTTTGCTTCGACTATAGGGGAGTTATCTGTACAGTAACTCACAATTGTCCAAAAAAAGAGGAAAAATAAGTACATGAGAAACAAGTCCATGAAAACAAGTATACGAGGAACAAGTACAGGAGGGAGGAAAAAGTACAGGAGATACAAGTACATGAGAAAAAGTACAAGGACACGAAGAGAGAACTGCCACAATTGTGCAAAGGAGTTAGAATGATAATGAGCTGTCTGTAGGTGAGGTGAACCAAGCATCACGCGACAAGAAACAGTCTCACGTTCTTCCCCTTCCCCTTCAGATTTTCACCTGCTATTAAGTTTTGCTTCTCTAAAATAATTTTTTGAAAGAGAGCTCAAACTGGAAGCATTTTACACGTATTGCATACAGTTGACAAAGAGAATTGAAAACAATGCTGACGGAGGCCGTTGTGATATCATGTCGATTTTGAGAATGAGACAAATTGGAGTGAGTGATGGGAGAAAGCACAGCCTAGTGACGTCACAGCTATAGTCAATTTATACTTGGTAAAATTATCTCCTCAATTAATCGTGACAACGGAGCATGTGACCTAAGGTTCCTTCATTGGCTAAGCAACCACTTGTGAGGACCAACCTCTTTGTGAATTTTTTGTCATTATTAACTCAAATGACATTTGAATCTTGTCAACCAAAATAAGAACTCATTGTTGAACTCATTGTTGACTATTATTGAGCACTCTGACTCCAGAGGAAACTTTCACGGTTTGAATATATGAGGAGTTAAATCGAGGTTCTGATATAAAATTTGTTGATGTCAAATTAGAAGTTCCAATTGTCAAATATTTGCTAGAACATTGTGCAAAATTTTACTAATACATAATAAGTATGCTGATATTCCAGTATTTACAACATTATGCAGTGAGAATTTGTCTCTCCTTTACAATTTCAATATTCAAATTTCAGAAAATTTAAATTTACATTTTAAAATTCAAAACTTAGATGCTTTTATTAATTCAAAGATTTTTTAAAAAAATGGCTTATATGGCATGCTTTCACCTTTCCAATTAGAAACCTCTGAAATAAAGTAAGCAAATTTACCTTTGACATGGCAACTGATTCTAGTAAGCCACATCGCTAAAATCAGTATGAAAATAAAATGGTCCCTACTAGCCATAGAAACCTTCAAGGTGAGGCTTTTGCGATACATCTTCAAAAGAATAAATAATTTAGTAAGTGGCATATTTTTTTAGACGCCACCTCTTTTCACTTTCAAGTCTGTTGATTAAAAGCTTCAAACCAATAGAACCACCACTAGAAAAAATCGTACTAGAAATAATCATATCTCATATTTGCTAGAGTTTTCAAGGTCTTCATCGTTTTCTTTAAAACAAAACGAACAATATCGCATCAACTAGATTGTCTACATCATTTTTGACTCCTCACTCAATGTCCAAATTCAGCTAAGAAAGTGAAAATGGATGAACCGACATTCTTTAAATAGTATGCAAATTGAACAACGCGTTTTTCTTGATTTAGAACATTTCTATTTGGCAAAACTATTGCATACTGAAAATATTCTCACCAAAAGATCTAGCTACTAATGACTGTCCATGAATCAAATGCTAATTTTGAATCATGGTATTAACACTGTATGTGTTAACACTGTATGTGACTCTTTTCCATGTGGGTATAACACACTAGCTTTTATCTTTTTGCATAAAAACCTACCTATTACTCAATTCTTTCTCGGTGGGTATAACACACTAGCTTTTATCTTCTTGCATAAAAACCTACCTATTACTCAATTCTTTCACTCTAAGAAGTCAGTAGTACAACTGATTATCATATAACAACTCTAATTTCAAAAATGACAAGAATGTTCAGAATGCTCTTTTCCCCATACATCACTAGCACTTCAACTGAATATCATATACTGAGTGTCAACTCTAATTTCAAAAATAACAAGAATGTTCAGAATGCTCTTTTCCCCATACATGACTAGTCTTTGGCATCCTAAAAGCCACCCGAGAATATTGAAGAAGCTTAGGCTTTTCCCAATATTGAAGAAGCTTAGGCTTTTCCCACCTTAGAAACTTGTAGACCACTCCAAAATCCAATTCATCTAATTTTAATAGATAATGACTTGAGTTTTTTTTTCAGAAAATAATCAGACCAGTTTATAATGGAAAATACCAAAAGTTCAAATAAAAATATAAAGGGAAAACATAGCTTAAATATGTGAATCCATTATAAGAGTTAAAATGGAACAAAACAACTACCAAACACAATATTTTGAAACATGGGAAATGTTTGGAGGACCATGAATATACCATTTCACTGACAGTGTTTCAGCATTTGCTCCTTTACCACATCCACCAACACGGAAGACTCTACACCCCATTCGCGCCACCTCTGAATCTGGTCATCCGTCAAATTGCAAATATGCTCAATCCACTCATCCCTCTGGCACGGCTCTTGTCACCTCGACCAATGTTAACTCCAAAGATATTTAACTCGATCTTATTGTCCAAAAGGGCATAATGCCCTGTATTTCTACATCCCTTTTCAAAACTCGTGTTGTGAAGACATACCTCGTGTTATGAATACGCTAAATCGAAACGGCAGTCAAAGGCGAAATGTGTTGAAATCACTAGATTTAGGGGGTATTTTCTATGTCCGTATAGATTAAAAACAATAGGAAATAGCATACGCAGCCTACCTCCACCTCCTCCCTCTAGCCCCCATACTTGTTGTAGTCACTAAAGGAAAGAGAGGGCGGTGGAGCCATGGCTACCTCAGCTCCATAGGCAGGACTAAAGAGTGACATAAGTCACTCTGAACAAAAAGGTATATTCGGTAGGACTCGAACTTCCGATCGGCTGAGCGAGGCATAGCCGTCAGCTCTAACTAGTTTGTCGTAAGAGTTTGTTAGACTACATAGGGTTTGAATTCTATTTAAACAGTGTATAAATACTTTTATCCGAATAACGGAATTATGGATAAAGAACATACAAATTAGTAAAATATGGTGCGAACATGAACTCGCACGAAACAAATGTACCGGACATTTGTTAACAACGGCTAGTATTAAAAGTTGGTTTAGATTCGATGGCACTTATCATCACCAAGATCCCGCAATGGCGGCTTTGGCGATTTTTTGGGTATGACATGACCTGGCACCATGTGGCAAGACACCGTTGAGAAGCGGGAATCTCGAGGAGCATGAGGACGAGTCTGAACGAGACAGACGTCCACTCTATAACCTTGTTGCACACAGGTCGTACGGAAAAGACATCGGCCATGGTACCTTTTTGTACTCTACAGTTCTATGATTCGTCGTACTTCAGTTGATAAGGGTTGTGAGAGAGGTTTAGGACTTAGAGAATTTAGGACGTAGCCGCCTCTCTTCCAAAGGGTTTTGTATAAATCTTGGCATCTTTGCCACTTTATAATTAATTGCGTGGTTGGGCGTTTTCTGTGATTTCTTTTGCTCTGTACTCATGGGAGTCTAGACTGCAAAAGGGTGCAGTCACATTGTCTATTTGCTTGCTTAGGTAGCAGTGGTCTTAGTTGAAAGTGAATCAGCCAAAAACTGCCTAGAGGCTTTAGGTATTCTATTGTCCAATTGGGGATATATAATTATAGTTTATCAGCCCACCCTCTAGAGTATCCATCTTCAACGGATGTGGGTTCATTTATTGGGAAAGCATGATGACAGGTGTATTGTGTGAAAAACGATACTGGGGTATTGTTAAAGGACAAGTGAAACGTCCATCTTAGTGAATCCCATCGGGGTTTAGTGGGGTGAGGTTTTCTTTAGCATCACCTATCCCAACGTAGGAGGCAGAGGACGGGGAAAACTGTGTGTCCCAAAAGGGGAAAGGGAAGGAGACACCCCTTACTCTTTTCGCCAAGGCACCCGGAGTGGCGACTGTGAAGACCGAGGAAATTGATATTCAAACATGGGAATACACAAACATGGCTGCCAGGCATTTCATTATGAGGCACCTTACTCAAGCTCTGGGAACCTCCCATCTTTAAATTCTGAAGGCCGAGGAGTTGTGGAAGACTTTAGTGGAGATCAATAGAGCTGGTACCATCTAAGAGCTCCAGTTGGCCGAGCAAAGGTTAGGGGATTACACTTACAAAAGGGGAAAAATGTTAGATTATTGTAATGATCTCTCTTCTTTGTATATGGAGATGAATTGCTGGGTGGATAGGTACAATGAGGATCAAAGTCGACACCCTCATCATGAAGTTGCCTGGTGAGTATGAGAACATAGTGTACCGAGTGTAGGAAATGGATGACAGTTCTTGGCAATGGAATACAGTCGTCCAGGTGATACTTTTGCAAGAGAACACTATTGAGATTCGGAGAAGAGGAAAGAGCATTCAAGCCCTTGCAACGGGAACATAACGATTGGGGAAGGATTCGAGGAAGACGTACAACAACTTCAAAGGAGAGAGAGATTAGTCTGGAGGAACCGAGGCCTCGAAAGGGTCTTTGTCATTTATGCAAAGGCCGGGACAATTCATGGCGAAGTGTACCAAGCTGGCGGAGCTAAGGCTCCCGGAGAACCATGGAGGGGGTTCTTCTGGAGGGAAAACGAAGGCACTTGTGGTCTCACAAGTGAAAGGGGAGACGGAGGAAGACAAGTCCTCTAAAGAGGAGGATGGGGAGCTCCTTCTTCACGAGAATCTGGAGGAAAATGAGATGTAGAAATTAATGGTTTTTTTAGTATTTTCTAGTTCTAAAATTAAGTGCAGAATAGAAGTCGAGGGAGTCTGCCTCTAACTCCTCTATTTGGCTCCCACACTAGCCGCAGTCATTGAAGGTTGAAGAGGGAGATAGAGCCATGGCTGCTTGTTT
This sequence comes from Zygnema cylindricum, assembly GCA_037447655.1. Taxonomy (NCBI): domain Eukaryota; kingdom Viridiplantae; phylum Streptophyta; class Zygnematophyceae; order Zygnematales; family Zygnemataceae; genus Zygnema; species Zygnema cylindricum. Next base: position 176,141 of record JBBHKE010002052.1, on the reverse strand, counting down.
TATCTAAAGAGAAACACACAGATGTTTTAGTAGATTTACTAAAAAGGTACTTCACAGACCCAAGATTTGATCGTGGTACCTACCGTCTGTCAAGCTAACCGGTAGCTGTTAGCTTTATCCTATAAGTCTAAGATAGGTGCAGAGACATATAGGGTTTGACAAATATATAAACGATTAGGCGTGAACTAATTCATTTAACGGAAATTATAGAAGTCGTGCATAGACACAGTTTTATAAAGTACAGAGTACGCTGCGGTTTCGAAACGGATATCGCGCATTTTGTTTCGACAGCGAAACAAATATCGCGCAACGATTTATGACGGCAACGATTAAAACGCGGTATTGATCAGACGGTCGCGAAGGATGCCAAGATCGCAGAATCGGATTTTGGTGGTTTTGGGTCATTGCCACATAAATTCACATGTGGCACTCCCACATTTGATTACGGCGTCTCCGAGAATTACTGGAACGAATCCAGATATGACATGTGTCGACTGGTTGGCCATGTCGTACAATGGCTGTACAGAAAGTACAACGGCACCTTTACCTTTCTATCCGACACACTATTTTGATTGGTGCTTTACTTTAGTAGATAGAGTTTTAGAGAGAGATAAAACTTAGGAAAATTTGCATGATAGGACCTTCTCTCCCACAGAGCTTTTATATTAAAGGTCAACTTCGACCCTCCATAACTTATTGCTTCGAGGAGCAAATTCAAAGATTCTTTTTGCTATCGACTCAAGGGAGTCTTCCCTTCACAAAAATGAAGGTGGTCAGAGTTTTTGTCTACCACGGTGGCACTTATTCTTGTTGACACACAAAGGGGTTCGAGTTATCCTACAAGCTTCGTGTGAGCTGCCTACTTTGAGGACTAATGGAGGTCTCAGAGTTGCAAGTTATGGGCTCACCCTTTAGGGTGCCCATCTTTAGTGGAACTGGCTTCATATACTGGGAGAGTATGATGACAGAAGCTCTATTAAGAAAAGGTTTTGGGGAATAGTGAGTGGACAGGTTAGACATCCATCCAGTCTTGACATCCCTCCAAGGTTTGGAGGAAGCAAATTCAGTAGAGATGCAGATCCATCTCCAACGGAAGAGACAAAGGAAGGGAAAGTGGTGGAAATAGGAAAGGAGAAAGAGACGATCACACCGATAGCAACCGGTTTCGGAATTCATGTCACCTATTCCGAGGAACGAGGAGAATGATACCGATATGTGGGACTACAAAAATATGGCGGCAAAGCACTTCATCCTAGGCCATCTTACTCAAGGGCTTGCATCTCCACATTTGCAGGTAGAGAGGGCATCTGATCTTTGGGTGGCTCTTATAGAGATGTACCGAAGTGGTACATTTAAGCAACAATAGTTGGCTGATCAGAAACTTAACGCATATGTATACAAGGGGGGGAAAATGTTAGATTTTTGTAATGAGCTCGCAACACTTTGTTGAAATTAATAGATTTCTATAGTATTTTCTAGGTTTAAATATGTTAGTATAAAAGGAAAAGAAAAGGACGGACAGCCTGCCTCCACCTCCTCTCTCTAGCCCCCATACTTGTTGTCTTCACTGAAAAGATAGAGAGGGTGGTTGATCCATGGCTGCCTTAGTTCAACAGACAGTTATTTTTAGTAAGTTACTAAAAACATACTCGACAGACCCAAGATTTGATTATGGTACTTGCCGTCCGTCAAGTTGGCTGGTAGCGGTCAGCTTTATCTTATTAGTCTAGGACCAATGCTCAATGCTCTAAGGTTTGATAGATATTTATATATTTAGAAATGAACAATTTCATTTAACTGAAACTATATACGACATGGATAGATACAGTTTTTGTAAAGTACAGAGTATGGTACGGTTTCAAAACGGATACCGCGCATTTTGTTTCGACAGCGAAACAAATATCGCGCAAGTATTTATAATAGTTGAGATTGCATTTCGAGTCAAATCCAACGGTGCACACTTTCGCCAAAATCCTGGAATGGTCACTTTGGCACTTAGTGACGTGGCATGACTTGGCGCCACGTGGAGAAATAACATTCGGTCACGGGAATTCTGAGGAACGTACGGACGAGTGGAAAAAGGATACGCGTCCGCTTATTGGCCTTATCATACAAAGGTCGTACAAAAAGTACATTGACACTAATACTTTTATGTACTATACAGTATTCAGATTGGTTCCTACAGTTAGTTGATAGGGGTTGTGAGAGGAAGCTAGGACTTAGAAAAATCAGATAGATGGTTTTCTCTCTCTTTGAGAGGTTGGATAAATTGGCATTTTTGCCGGCTTATAACTTATTGCATGGTTGGGCATTTTCAAAGATTCTTTTTCTTACAGACTCAGTGGAGTCCAGGCTGCACAAGGGTGAAGTTAGATTGTCTGCTTGTCTGCTTGGGTAGCAGTAGTTGCCATTGAATGTGGGTTAGTTAATAACTATCTAGAGGCTTCCTGTTTTCTGTAGTCCAATAGAGGACAAAGAGTTTCACACTTTTCATGGAGCTAGAGAGTGTTGGAAAGGTTGAAACTGAAAAGATTAAGGTTAACTGCTTGCTCATGAAGTTACCAGATGAGTTTGAGAACATAGTCAACGGTGTGCAAGACTTGCTAGACTCAAGGTGGATATGGAATTCAGTGGTAGGGATGATTTTCGTCCGGGAGAACATGATTGAGATCTGAAGGGAGGAAAGAGTGGGCAAGCCTTGGCAGCCGGGACCGATTAAAGGAACAACGATTCTAGAAAACCGGTCGGAAATTATGGAGGGGGGGGCAAAAATATCAGACCAAGGAGTTTGGACTAAAGGCTCCCAAGGGTTTGTGTCATTTTTGTAAACAACCAGGGCACTATATGGCGGAGTGCACTAAGCTAACCAAACTTCAGTTAAAAGAGGGGCAGATTGGTGGACCTCCAAGATGAAATAAAAAGGCTCTTGTGACTCACGTACACAAGGAGGAATTCGAAGACGAGGACGGTCTGCTCTTGGTGGATGAGGAGTTGGAGGCAAAAACCGAGGTCAAAATTCCTCGAAAGCATAAATGTGCTTTTAGAGGTTTGAAAGGTGAAGAAAATTGGATTGTGGATTCCGATGCCTCCATGCACATGTGTAAGGATAAACATCTATTCACTAAGATGAGAAATATTCCCACTGTAGAGATAGAGTATGAGGATAGGAGAGTAGTCACTATTACTATGGTAGGATCGATATCTCTGAAAGTCTTAGTGGAGGGAAATACATCCATAGTGACAATCACTAATATGTTGTTTATTCCAGAGTTAAACAAAAACCTCATCTTAACGTCTATGATACATGATAATGGTTTTGAGACTACCACTAGGAAGGGAACCTGTACTACTAACTTTTGAGGAGGAAATTTATTTTACCTCATTAAAAAGGTAGCCAATGAATGTTTAGGCTGATTTTAAGCAATGAAAAGAAAAAAACTTTATTATGGAGGTTTTCATGATATCATGTTGTGGCATAAGAGGCTTAGATACGTGCATTTAGATAAGTTGTAAGAAATGAAAATGATGGGAATAGTGGAAGGAATTCAGTTTGGAAAAAGTGACAACCTAAATGATTGTAGTGGTTGTGCTCAAGGTAATACACACAGGTTACCTTTCCCAAAGGAAGCCACTTATAAAAGAGAAAAAGTGTTAGACTTGGTACATACTGATATTTGGGAACCCGCCAGAGTGCCCTCACCCGGTGGTAAAAGGTTTATGATGACAATCATTGACGATTGGTCTCGATACTCTAGAGTGTATGTTTTGAAAAATAAATCAGAGGCCCCACAGGTTTTTAAGACATATAAGGCATGAAGTGAGAAACTCTATAAAACCTCTATTAGAAGAGTATGGAGTGATAATGGGGGAGAGTATAACTCCAATCAGTTTGAGGATTTTTAGAGAGATGATGGAGTTCAACACCAAAAGACAGATCCTGAAAATCCTCAGCACAATGGTGTAGACGAGAGCTTAAATAAACACGAAGTGATACTGCCAGGAGTATGCTCTCAAATAAGAAGATAGGAAAGAGATTTTGGGCCGAAACTATGAACTGTGCGAATTATCTCAAGAATAGAGTTGTTACTTCAATAGTAAAAGGCCAAACTCCTTATGAGAGATGGATCGGCCGAAAACTAGATGTTTCGCACTTAAAGGTTTTTGGTAGTTAAGTTCAGCCTTGACATTGATCGGTCAAATTTGAAGTTGGATCCGAAAGGAAAACAATAATATCTGCTAAGATATGATAAAGATGTAAAAGGATATAGAGTCTATGATCTCATGAGAGAAGATATAATTCTAGTAAAACATCTAGTGGTCATGGAGGAAGGGAAATCTATAGATCCCTTTAAGAATACAAAGACATTCAAAATCAGGTTAGAGTCAGAAAATTTTGATGACTTTGAGCTTCCTAATGTTCCAAGTTTTTGAAAAAACGATGATCTACCAAGTACAAATCAAACTGATGAGGATTCAGTCGTGGAACCCCAAGTGCCAACTCTAACCGAAGTGGAAGACGTGGTGGAAATAGACCCGGAATCGAGAGATAAAGGAGCAGTCGTAATTGTTCGAAAGAATCCACGAGGGCCATCCATTCTGGCATCAGAGTTTAAGGGTGGAAGGAGAAGCAGCAAAAGACTGCAAGAGAAACAAGTTAACAATAAGGTAACCAAACTGTCTTATCCGGATGAACCCACAATTTTGGTGAAGCGATGAAATGTCCTGGGAGTAACTGGTGGAAGACAGCCATTACTAAGGAGATGGCTTCGATTATGGCAGCCAATAGGTGAGAATTGGTGGACTGTCCCCTTGATACGAAGCCAATCGGGAGTAAGTGGGTTTTCAAATTGAAACTCAACACGGATAACACCATTGAGCGCTATAAGGCTCGGTTAGTGGCGAAAGGATTTACCCAAAAGGAGGGAATTGACTACGAGGAGACTTTTGCTCCGGTCTTCACGTTTCCCTTTGTTCTAATACTTCTCAATATGGCGGCAGCTGAAGACATGGAACTGCATCAAATGGACATCAAGACGGCCTTCCTACATGGAGAATTAGAAGAGGAGATTTTTATGCGATAGCCCGAAGGATTTGTGGAGCAAGAGGAGGAGAGCGAGGTATGCCGATTGATCAAATCTTTGTATGGGTTGAAACAGGCGCCCCGACAATGTAACAAAAGCTCGATGAGTTTCTTACAAGTTTAGGATATATTCGGATTTGCTCAGATCACTTAATTTATTTTTTTGAAGATGAGGAACGAATTATTTTTATTGCAATTTTTGTTGATTATTTCCTTCTTTTAAGTAAATCTATGGATAAAATAAATAAGTTAAAAAATGATTTAAAAGGAAGATTTGAGATGAAAGATATAAGAGAAACAAGGTATATTTTGGGAATTCAGGTAGGGAGAGACAAAGATAGAAAGATAATAACATTAACTCAAAAAGAGGCCATTGAAAACATGTAAGTAAGATCCCAAAAGGACAAGGCTAATAGTTGTACCACTCTTATGGAACAAAAGAAGGGAAGTGAGGGGAGTGTGGAAGAGCGATTTATAATTTTGGATGATAAGGTAGGCTCCAAAGAGAAAAGATTTATGCGAACCTGTTGTTTTGGAAGATTCAGTTTCGTACTTGGGTGCGCGTGTTTTCGTGCTACGTATTTACCGAAATTAATGTGGTGGCACGAATGCATTTTTGGGTTAAGGGAGAAGTGAAATTAATTGAAGTTCGACGTACGGAAGTACGAATTGAGTGACGCGAACAAACATATGTAAAAGTACGGTTCGCGTAAGTGAAATGGACGGCGGATCGCGAAACGATCCGATGTATGATATTCGAAGTATGTAAAATCGTAAAATTGTACGTCGCACGTACGAAACATAATGCGACAGGTGACATTTATTACATGGGACGCCGCCGGTACGGAGCGTCGTATTTGACAGGTGTACTTTAAGTTGTCGCTTATTGCGACATGCATTTATCGAAAATGACGTGTACCTTAAATGCGACAAGGCGCATTTATGACGAAGTACGTGATTTCGGTACGGACAGAATTGGATCGTACGAATTGATTTCGGCAAGTTGGTCATGGTACACGTGGAGGGCGAATGTCGTCTACCGATATTTTCAAGGGATCTCATTATCTTTAATGACGCATTATCTAGTGGACCGTACATATGCGATGTCGGTTCACTACGTGGACTTATCGACAAGTGACTAAGCAAGTTGTCACTTATGACGCGGATTTTTGGATGCGTCGGTGTAAATATTTGAAGCATCAATGTTTTGTCTTATTTGAATTAATGATTTAGTGTTGATTAAAATAGTTATATTTTACGTGATTAATGAGGATATCGACACTTTAATTTATGTGTCGTATTTGCAGACAAGTGTACGCTTACGATTGCTTGACTTTCAGGTGTACGCTTACGATTAGTTTGATTTAATGACAGTTACGTAATTTACGTTGGTTATTTTGACACTTAGTGATTTGTTAACAGCTCACAAGTGTATATATAGATTTGAGCTTCATTAGAATAAATAATCAATGCTGGTTAGTAAAGTGGGGACCGAAGATGTAGTATTTTAGGGTTGTCGATTAGGTCATGCACTTTGAATGATATAATGATTATTTGATTATACTTTGATTGTACTCTTGTTTATGTGTGATGCATTTGTTTTTATTATTTATTTATGTTATTTTATATATGTTTTGCATTGTTAATGCATTTGTCCTAGGGTTTGTTTATGTCGATTATTCCATCAAACCTTAGATGATGTCATAGGGTTTATTTATGTTGATTATTCCATGAAACCCTAAATGTTGTAGTATGTTAAATGGAGGATGCATTTCAAATGATTGTTCGTCGACCTATTTTTGCTTAGCTTTTTGCATGATAGTTTGGGTGGCTTCTCCGGTCTATTTTAGACCAAAGAACAACAAAACCATCCCTTATAGACAAGTAGTGGTCAACCTAATATATTTCATGATTTATACCCTTCCGGACATAGCTGCAGCTGTAGGAGTACTAAGTAGGAGTTTGAATGCTCCCACTAAGAAAGATTGGGAGGCAACTAAGAGAGTCTTTAGATATCTCATAGGGACTACAGATCTATGGTTGCATTTGGGTGGGAACAATACTGACATCACCACTTGGAGTGATGCCAGCTATAGGGATGCTCGTATGAGGAGATGCACGTCCGGATATGTATAATAAGTGGGTGATGGGGCTTGTTGCTAGAGCATCAAGCAACAAAATATCATTGCTCAGTCTTCCATGGAGGCTGAGTACATTGCCTCTTGCTCTGCTGTTAAGAATTAATGTGGGTCAAGTCCTAGCTTGGTGAACTTGGTCATCTTAAGAGTGGTGTTCAGAAAGTGTTTTGTGACAATTAGGCAGCTATTGCCATTTCTGCCAATCATAAATACTTTTTTAAAGCAAAACATATGGATATTGGACTTAGCTTCGTTAAGGAAAAGGTAGAAGACAGCATAATCAGTTTAGAATATAGAACAGATAGTGAAATGGTAGCATATATGATGACCAAACCTGTGCCTTCCCCTAAGCTAATTTTTTGCATGGAAAAGTGTGGTCTAAAATTAAATGGTGACTAGAAAATTAAGGGATTATAGAAATTAATGGTTCTTTTAGTATTCCGTAGGTCTAAAATTAAATGCAGAAAAGAAGTCGAGGCAGTCTGCCTCTAACTCCTCTCTTCGGCTCCCACATTTGTCGCAGTCACTGAAAGTTGAAGAGGGAGATAGAGCCATGGTTGCCTGTGCTATCCAAAGAGAGACAGGCAGATGTTTTGGTAGATTTACTAAAAGGGTACTTGACTGATCCACGATTTGATCTTAGAACCTACTGTCTCTTAAGCTAACCGGTAGCTCTTAGCTTTATCGTACAAGTTTAGGATCGGTGCAAAGACATATAGTGTTTGACAAATATATAAAATGTTAGGCGTGAACTAATTCATTTAACGGAAACTATAGACGTCGTGCATGGACACAGTTTTGAAAAGTACGTAATACAGTACGGTTCCGAAACGGATATCGCGCATTTTGTTTCGACAACAAAAAAAATATCACGCAACGATTTATGACGGCTACGATTAAAATGCGGTATTGATCGGACGGCCGCGAAAGATGCCGAGATCGCGAAATAAGATTTTGGCGGTTTCGGGTCACCGCCATATAGATTAACATGTGGCGCTCCCACATTCGATTAGGACATCTCCAGGGATTACAAAAAAGAATCCAAATATGACATGTGTCGACGAGTTGGCCATGTCGTATAATGGGTGTACAGAAAGTACAACGACACCTGTACCCTTCTTTACGACACAATATTTTGATTGGTGTGGTACTTCAGTAGATAAAGTTTTAGAGAGAGATAGGACTTAGGAAAATTTGGAACATAGAACCCTCTCTCTCGGGGAGCTTCTGAACAAAAGGGTCAACTTTGACCCTCCATAACTTACTGCTCAGAGGAGAAAATTCAAATATTCTTTTTTCTATCGACTCAGGGGAGTCTTGCTTTCACAGAGGTGAAAGTGGTAAGAGTTTTTGTCTGCCAGGGTGGCACTTATTCTTGCTGAAACACAAAGAAGTTAAAGATATCCTAGAGGCTTAGTGTGAGCTGCCTACTCAGAGGACGTATGGAGGTCTTAAAGTTGTAGGAGATCCCTCGGAAACAAAAGTGCGTTGTTGGAGCTATTCGGGAAGCTCCACAAGAAGGATTGATCATTGATTCAAGTGCATCCATGCATATGTGTCATGATATGCACCTCTTTACCAAGCTAAGAAATATGTGTAATTTAGAGATAAGGTATTGAGAAGGGAGAGAAGTTATTACAGATCTAGTGGGTTTGTTTGATCTGAAATTCTTAGTGGAGGGTAACACTTCTATACTCAACTTCTCAGATGTACTTTATATTCCTTAACTAAGTAAAAATCTTGACTCTACCTCTGTATTAGATGATAAGGAATTTGATACCTTCACTAGAAAGAGAGTCTTTACAGCTAAGTATGGGGACGATGTCTTCTTCACAGCAGATAAGGGTAGCCAAGGAATGTTTAGGCTTAACCTGAGTAATGAAAAGAAGAATGCTTACTACGTTGGTGTCCCAAACTTGATGATTTGGCATAAGCAATCGGAGCATGTGCACTTTGATAGGCTGAGGGAAATGAACGAGCTTGTGGTAGTAGAAGGCATTCAATTTGGGGATAATGAAATAATGGATGATTGTAGTGTGATAAAATATATGTATTTTCTACGTCTAAATAGAGGAAAAAACAATATAGAGGAAGTCAACAAAGGCATTATGCCTCTCGCTTCACTCTCCAAACCCCCACGCTTTTCGCAGTCACTGAAGGTTGGAGAAAAAGCTAGAGCCATGGCTGCCCATGTTGCCCAAAGAGAGATAAAGGCTGTAGTTTTTGGTAGGTTTACCAAAAGGGATTTGACAGACCTAGGATTTGATCCTGCTACTTGCAGTCCGTCAAGAATTCGATAGTCGATAACTTTATCATATAGTCTATGATCAGTGCTAAAGTATAAAGGGTACGATAATTATATAAACATGAACCATGGAATACGTTTCATTTAACAGATTACAGGAAGGACTGTAGACGAAAATGGATTAGACCGCACGAAATTTACGAAACTACATTTTATTTAGTCGGCCATTATTAAATGTCGGTCTTCATTGAACCGTCCTGGTGCGATCGTGGATTCAGGGGTGGGCGACTTGGCGTTTTTGAGCACCGCCACTTCAGGTGACAGGTGGCATAATGTGGGAGGATTGCGGGATCTTTGGAACGCAAGATGGCAATTTCGGATGTGATAAATGTCCCATTATGGCAATGTCGTACACGGACTATACAAAAAGTACTCTGGTACCTATTCTTTCCGGTACAGTACACTCGTATGATTGGTCCGTACCTCAGTAATAGGGAGCTTAGAGAGGGGTTTTAGGACTTAGAATAATTTTGGTAGGTAGCCACCTCTCTCCAAGAAAGCATCTGTATAAATAGGCAAACTTTGCCATTTAATTACAACTCATTTAATTGACCATTTTCAATGATTCTTTTAACAACAGACTCAAGGGAGTCGTGGCTACACAGGGGTGTAGTTGGTCAGGGTTTTTGCTTGCTTGTGTGGCTACATTTCTAAGGGAAAGTCAAAGTGGGGAATGTTATCCAAAACTTATATTCTAACATTGCATTTTGTGAGAGAACTGAGCACACAAAATGTATTATTTCAAAAGGGTGAAGATGTATTGGGGTTTTCATTGTCAAGGTGTCAATCATTTGGGTTTATATCAACTTGGAGTCAACACTATCTAGATAAGTTTCTTTGGATCTTCGAATTTTGTGGGGGATTGGACCCCACAAAATTACATAGTGGATGTGCCTAAGGTAAGACTCACAGACCCCCCTTTCCCAAAACTGCCACTTATAGAGGTGAGAAATTACTAGATCTGGTCCACACAAACATCTGGGGGCCGACAAAAGTACTTTCAGTCGAAGGGAATGTTGTTTTTGTGAAGTTTTGGATGTTTAGCATTGGAGGTTGTGAGAGGGAATTTCCGAACTTATAATATTTTCTGAGTTCTTGCTTCAGTATGTACCTATATTACAGTTGACATCTCTGTAGACTTAGTGCAGTATTGAGTCTTAAGCTTTAGGGGAGTGTTGTAATTAGAAAGCTTTAGTACTCAGTAAATAGGTCAGTGAGAGAGGGATTAGTACTCAGAATATTTTTTGGATATAAAACACTTCAGTATTGACCCCTCATAGTGTTACAGTACTATAAGGACAAAAAGAATTGTCATTTATTCTATAAGGATACGCGTTAGCATATGAGGACTTTGCAGGTATTTCAGAATCGCGCCGACACTCACATACACGTGTCATATATCGAACGAGCGGATTCGCAGAATCGGACAGACGAAGTTTGGACTGGACATCTGGTAAATTCAATGTACGGCTTCAGTATGGAACGTTGATTCGAATCGTGTCGACGGACGCGATTCACGCGGTACCAAAAGTGACGAAGCACATCGTACGCACTCAAGTGATTCGTACCGCACAACAACATTCGGCAGGACTTATGTGAACCATGTTGACTAAGCATCAATTTGAAATGGGACCACAGATAATGAATTGGACGCGTGTCGTCCACCGCGAAGATCTACTTTACATCTTACGACCATCCGTGAATTCGGAATTGACTTGTACGGATGCTTACAGTTGTTTGGACGGATTTGCCAATTGCTGACTAAGCAATTGGCACAATTTATGTACGACCACTATTTGTGTATATCTGAAACAACTATATTTTGTATGTAGTGAATTAATTTTAGTGTTACAAGATTATATTAGGATAAAAGTTAAAAATAGGGTTTTGGACGTACTTCCGGTACAGTAGACGTACCGTTGACGTTTAGTGTTTTTTATTAGCGTATAGTAGTTAGTTACACGTGTAGTTCCTTGATTAGTGTAAAATTCAGTAGATGACTCTGTGAGTATAAATTGTAGGACTTAGTTTATTTCTTATTATCAGCTAAGTTTATCAAAGTAATGGCAAACTGTTTTTCTGCATCTTTGACCTGTTAGTGTGATCACTATGATTGATATCTTAATATGAAACTTTGTGTGGATGTTCTATGATATAGAACTATATGGTTCTGTATTTTCATTCTGTTGTGATTTTTTCTGTAAAATTCTGTGAGAGATTTACTTGGTTAGTTTGATAAGCTGTCGGCTGTTTTTGGGAAACTCTGGAGCTCACATCTTTTGGATTCATTTGTGGATCAGGCTGTAACTTTGGGAGGTTATAGTGTCAAGTACATACTACATATTGGTGCAGTTTGAGGTGTTTTTGTATTCTGTGGAGTAATTTGTGTTGTCTGAAACACAGTTGTTTTGAGGTAGTCTGTGGGTGTTTTCCGTGAGTGATCCATGACTGAAATAGGCTATAGACAACAAAGAAAAGGTTTATGTTGACAATTACTGATGACAGGTCTAGATACTCTAGAGTCAACTTCCTAAAAAAAAAGTCTGCAACACCAACTTACTTCAAAGAATATAAAACCTGGAGTGAGAAGTTGCACGGAACCCACATTAAGAGAATAAGGAGTGATAATGGGGGAGAATATACCTCTAATCAGTTTGAGGAATACTTGAGAGATGAGGAAATTCAGAATCAGTAAACTTTACCAAGAAATCCAGAACAAAATAGGGTAGCTGAGAGGTTAAACTTGACTCTGGAGATAAGGTACGTAGTATGTTGGCCAACAAGAAGATAAGAAAAATGTTTTGGGCCGAAGCCATGAACTATGCTAACTACATTAAAAATAAAGTCCTTACCACAGCCGTGAAATGAATGACACCTTATGAGAGATGGGTTTGAAGGAAACCAGATATTTCTCACTTGAAAGTATTCGGTAGTCAAGTTTACAGTCTTGAAACGGATAGAAAAAACTACATGCTAAATAGACACCTAGATATTTTAGGGGATATGATGAGGATGTCAAGGGATATATAGTCTATGACTTAGCTAAACAAGATATCATTTTGGTAAAGCACCTAGTTGTCATGGATGAACGGAAATCATTTGACCTGTTCAAATATTCGAAGAAGATAAGAATCAGCTTTGAGTCTCAAAGTGAGGACTCCGATCTTTCGGAAGGGACATGAGTGAAAAAGTGATTGCAGATTCAGGGGAGATATATCAGAATCTCCCCTTATCTCTATGCATTCCTAGGAGACAGAGGAGGCGGAGCCGGAACCGGCTTCCATGGATAGGGGAGCTGATGAGACAGTAAGGAGGAACCGGGACTTCCCTCCATTCCAGCTTTGGACTTTGAGGGAGGACGAAGAAGCAACAAAAGGCTATATGAAAAACACGTCGCTCAAAAGGTTACTAAGCTGTCTCACCCTAATGAGCCTCGGTCATACTCGGAGGAAATGAAGAGTCCAGAGAAATACAAATGGGTTAGAGCCATAAATGATGAGATGACCTCCATCATAGAAGCAAATACTTGGGAACTTGTGGGTTGTTTTCCGAACAGATTACCAATTGGGTGCAAATGGGTGTTTAAATTGAAACTGAACACAAATAATACCATTAAAGGATATAAGGCACGGTTGGTAGCAAAGGGGTTTAACCAAAAATAGGGGATCGATTATGAGGAGACTTTTGCTCTTGTGGTTCGGTTCCCATCAGCAAGAATTCTCCTCAATCTATCGGCAGCGGAAGACATAGAAATACACCAAATGGATATTATACCGCCTTCCTCAATTGCGAACTAGAGGAAGAAATCTTCATGCGATAACCAGAGGGGTTTGTAGACAAATGAGAGGAGAGCAAAGTCTCCAAACTCATAAAGTCCTTATACGGATTGAAACAGGCTCCCACAGAATGGAATAAAAAACTAGATGAGTTTCTCACCGGTCTGGGATATATTCGGATCAGTTATGACCATTCTATTAATATGTTTGAGGATGAGAATGGTGTTATTTTTATTGCAATTTATGTGGATTATTTGCTGGTGTTAAGGAAGTCAATGGAAAAGATCAATAAATTAAAGAAAGATCTTAGAAGCAAATTTAACATGGAGGATTTAAAGGAGGCAAGATACATTTTGGGAAATCAAATAGAAAGAGATAGGGGGAAAAGTATTATTAGACTTACCCAGAAAGAAGCTATAGGGAATATGCTTGAGAAATTCCAAATAGAAAAGGTGATGTGCGTGCTTGGGAAACATACGATAAAATCCCGTAGCCAGACTCAATCTGCACCGGGGTATTGTAAAAAATCCCAAATGCGGATGTTTCCCGTGATAATGATAATGCCCTTTTCTACCCCCCCATCCCTCTCGTAGACATGCATGCCAAGCCTATGAGATAATTGGACAAGAAATGTAAATAAATGCATAGGAAGGTGAAAAAATATACCCCCTCCCCCTTACTTTCCAATCTCTCCCGATCGACCCGAAAATCGGTAAGGTACTCCTTTACCCCTTGGTTTACGCGGCTCGGAACCGACAGGACTCTTTTTGGTTTCAAGAGCAAAAAGTCAAAATCGTTCAAAGGATTGATAGTGCCAACTACCCATCGAACTACGATCTCCACAAAAGACAAATCCAAAACCAAGATGGCAATAAAGTCAAACACACATAACTAAGATGGCAATAAAGTCAAACACACATACTAGACAAAGATTCTCCAAAAGAAGGTTAGTTTGGAATTTTATGGAGGTTTTCTCATGAGACAATACGGAAAAAAAAACGTATCTCATTCGGCCCTAAGTGCATTATACAACCAAGTTTGTCTTGTTTTGGGTCCAAAAGTCAAAGCAATCCTTGGAGCCAATGAGCGAAAAGCAAACGGTATCGAACTGACATAAGACAAAGTAAGTCGTACTACACTAAGGGCAAAAAACATCGCATGTACGCATTCAGGTAACCGTACAGTTTACGCTAATAGCGAGATATGGTAAACTCCACAACGTTGTCTCTATTCAATTTTTTTAGGCCTGCGAACATAACGTTTTTAATTTTAGTGTGTTATTCAGGTTAATAATTGACCACGTGGTTTGGACTTAAATCACAATTAAAAGCACTACAGCGTGAGTTGTAATTACAGTTATGAACATTAACTACTCCAGTTGAAACGCAACCGAAGCCAAAAAGTACTACCAAAGAGGGCATAAATGAACTCCCACGCACAAATAATAAAAATAAAAAGAATTGGATGTTTCAGATTTAACAATATCACCTTGCTCCAGAAAATAGAATAAAAGATAGAATTTAATATGATAGTAAAGCAAGCTCAACATACCCCATAAAACAACGCTCACTCAAAAGGAGACGAATTCTCTCCCGATGGACCCGGAAACAAGTAAGGTATTTTTTTACCCATTGCTTTCCGCGGCTGGGAACTAACAGAACTCTTTTTGGTTTCAAGTGCAAAAATTCAAAATCGTTCAAAGGATTGATAGTGCCAACTACCCATCGAACTATGATCTCCACAAAAGACAAATCCAAAACGAAGATGGCAATAAAATGAAACACACATAACCAAGATGGCAATAAAGTCAAACACACATACAAGGCTAAGATTCTCCAAAAGATGGTTTGTTTGGAATTTTATTGGGGGTTTCTCAGGAGACAGTACTGAAAAAAAACCTGTCTCCTTCGGCCCCAAGTGCCTTATACAACCAAGTTTGTTCAGTTTTGGGTCCAAAAGTCAAAGCAATCCTTGGAGCCAATGAGCGGAAAGCAAATGGTATCGAACAGACATAAGACAAAGTAAGCCGTACTACATTAAGGGCAAATAACATCGCATGTACGCATTCAGCTAACCGTACAATTTACGCTTATAGCGAGATATGGTAAACTCCACAACGTTGTCTCTATGCCATTTTTTTTGGCTCGCGAACATAACGTTTTTAATTTTAGTGTGCTATTAAGGCTAATAATTGACCACATGGTTTGGCCTTAAATCACAATTAACAGCACTACAGCGCGAATTGTAATTATAGTTATGAACACTAATTCCGTCACCCTAAATTTTGACTCTATCACATTAAATATAGTACATTATTCTAAATTATTCTTTACTCAATTTAAGGTACGTTGGAATTAGGGTTAATAATTCTAATATAGATTTATTTTAAATAGTGTAGAGTATGGACAATGTCTGACCGTGCAAAATTGTACTTTTATAAGTAAAAAGGTATAAATAATGATTTAAAATAATTGCGCTCGCATGTGAAATTGCACAAAACAAAAAGACTAAATTGCATTGAACAAAAACTCGTTCCCATACCTCCGTCCGTCGACAGCATTGTCGTCCGTGTGAACATTTATATAAATATACATATTAAAAGTTTATAGTTTAACGACAACAATATGTGTTTGCCTTTTTTTTTCAGAAGAAATTTTTAATTGTTGTTCGACATTCCGCGTATTCAATTATAATAGGGAAAAAAGCACCAATTTAATTAAAAATGTATTCTAATATAGGATTGCGTCTGTCTTTGTGTAAATATTAATTCTAAGAAACCAAACTTACAAAAATGACCCATTAAAAATAGTAATGTTTAACTATAATATGTATTTTTTACCAAACCATGACATGAATTAGAGTAATAAAATATACAAAAAAGAGTAAGCATACAACATTTTGCATGGGTGATATATGGCGTAAGGTAACGCTAAAGGCGGACGGATCTCATAAAATAAAATCATCTTGAGCCAATCACAACCACTCTTTCTTTTTTTGTTTCGGTGTAGAATCTGACGATTGCCCCACCATCCTGAAAATCTGTTCAATTTTTTTTAACATGGATTAGTGAGAGTCTCTACTCCTCGTTTATCGCCATAGATTACATTTCGCCCACGTCATCACTTTCACGCCATCTTCTTACATTTTTGAATTGTATAAGACGAAATGACGAACATTTTGCTGCCCGCCAACTACACCATCGATGACGTGGCAAGGGCCTACGCTTTTACTGGAGTGATCTAGTATGACGTGGCAATTGCCATTTTCCTCCAAAAAATGCAAATACAATTTATGGAGATCCATGATAGCCATCAAGTACATAATGCTTTGCCTTGTTATCCTTTTGTTTTTTGGTCCTTTATTTTCAAGGCGGTTTATTTGTACGTATCTGTATTTTTTTTTTTGTTTGCTTTATGAATGCTTATTTGAAGGTAACTCATATCTTTTTATATTTCTTTTCTGGTTTTGCTTTTGTTTCCTTCCTTTCACCTTTTCCGTTGACCTTTTTATTAAAGCTTGTTTTTTGTCCCGCTAATAAATATTCAGGTAATGAGTTTTGAAACAAATGTTTTCAGTGTTTAGAAGGGAAATACATATTTGTTTGTAATGTTTTGGCAGAACAATGTTGTCTTACTTTCGAAACGGAAACGGTATGCAACTCTTTTTTGTATTTTTTCGTACTTTTCTTTATCTTCATTTTATTTTTATCTTTTCGATTTCAGTATAGGTGCATGAGTCAACTTCCGAAACTACGAAAATGATGGCTTGAGTGTTGGTCTCAAGGTATGTTGCGCAAAAAAAAATAAAAAATATATATATGAAAAAGTTTATACTAACTGAGACTATCGATGTTTCAGTAAACATGTTTTCGTTGTTTATGAACTCATTAGACAAGTCCTAAGTTTGTCACATGTACCATTCACAGAAATAAGGTTGTTGTGACAATTAGATAATTCAAAAATGCGTCATGTGTACAGTTGAGAATAATGCGGAAATATGTCATTTGTTCCATTTATATCATTTCGAAATATGTTGCGATTACCATCCACAACAACGTCAAAAAATGTTAATTGTACGAATCAAATGAGACCAAAACATGTAGCGTGCATGATTCGACATAGTGGCAAATTGTTTAATTTTAAGTCGCAAAATGACGAAGTTAAAAAGAGGAGGATATTTTTTGGACGCTTCGGGCGCTCATGATATTTCCACAAATTAATGTGAAAAAAGTGAATTCAAACGAGAATTTGAATGCGAATTTGAACGCGAACTCGAAATTCAAATGTGAACGAGTGAAACCTCATGTGAATGCAAATGGGAGTTTTTAAGGAAAATTGAAGCTTCATTTAAATGCTTTGCTAGATTTTTGATTAGGCAAAAAAATTGCGGAGGAAGGAAAAGCTGCGGTAATTGTGGTGAACAAATGGGATACTATTCTAGAGAAGGACAAAAGGAATACTTTACAGTACACTTTGGACGTCATATAACGACTCCGTTGTCTCGATTAGGCCCCCATTGTCTTTACTTCAGCAAACATGGGACAACGAAAACGTCTTCATTGTCTCGATTGGGTTTCCATTGTCTTTACTTCAGCAACCATGGGACAACGAATTCCCAAGTGGGAACATATCAGCTCGAAAAAACAATTTTTTATTCTATATTTTTAAGTGTCTTTTTCTTTTAACGCCTTCTTTTGTTATTATCAAGTGACATAAAATTCTTTAAGGGAAGCATGGGAACATGTACTGGATTTGAAGTACGATAAGTGACGAACAAAAGTAGGCGATGAAAAAAAATCATTAGTTTTGAGGAAGGGACGGAAAGTCAGTTTTAAGTATAGTTATTGCCTTAATTGTTTATATGTTGATTTATTTTCGACACCATATTAGATTGGACTTTATATTTTTCCAGCCCTAAAAGAGGATAGTGAAATCATTTGTATAAAAAATGAATATAAATGAGAGAATAAAGAGAAGATTTATGAGAAAGTGGAAAGGTTGAGAAGTTTTTTGAAGTTCATAGCCTATATTCAGATTCGGAGTGAGTAAAATAGTGAAATTTTGGAGCAATAATTGTCTTTTTTGACATAATTAATAAATAATTGTAATAGATTATTTAGTATGTTAAATATTTTTAAGCCAATGATACTCCAATGGGGGTATTATTACACTTTATTCTATTGACATATGTGTTTTTTTTTACAAAACGATTTTGTTTTGTTCGTGTTTGCCACTGCTATAGAATGATGACAATATTTTTTTTATCATGGATGATTACTAGCCAACGATGTGGCATCTTCGTTGCTGGATTATGAACCAACGATGATTCATTGTTATCGCTGACCACACAACTAGCTTTGGCATTGTCTCTCACCGGAAGACCAACTGGCGACGAGAGTGTGTCGTCGATAAAATGTAAAACAACAATGACGCAATATCGACATTTAACCAAAAACCAATAAAGACGTTGCGTTATCGTGTAAAATCCTTCGGCTATGAGGCAATGTCATCGCTAGAAAAAAACCAATAAAGACGTTGCGTTATCGTGTAAAATCCTTCGGCTATGAGGCAATGTCATCGCTAGAAATCCCACCTGCTACGAGAAACTGTCACTGTTGAACAAACTACAATGAAATAGTCCATGTCACTCCTGCGACAACGGTCAGCGATGAGGCGGGCTCGTTGCCCAATATCAATGACGTAAAAAACAACATGTTTGTGTATTAAAGCTAAAAACAAAAAAATTATCCACCCGTTCCAACACCATGTTTCCCATAAGTGAATAACAAACGCATGGTAATATATTTGAGCATGACGAACCATCATCTTTACATACATACTCATATATTGCAAAAACAAAATCGTGTTTTATAAAATGGTTATATTATACATAGTTTTGGCATACATGCTTCACAATGAAGTAAATGTTGTTCTGAGACAACTGCTGGCACTGAAGATGAAGAAGATGCAGCAGTAGTCATCGTATAACAAATCAAAAGAGGAAGCTTCCACAAATACCGATGGCTGAACAGAAACTTTGACAGACTATAACTTTCAGAAAAACGCCCCAATGGTCCTGAAAATTTACCACAGTGTAGATAACATAAAAAAGAACACACACACAAAATTTCAATGAATTCCGCTCACATATCTGTGAGATATGCAGAAATGAAATTACATACAACTGAGTGTACAGTTTTCATATCATTTGTTCCTAATGAATCAAATTCACTAAGTCCTACTTCTATACACCGAAACTACACTAAGCTGTACGGAGGCATTCCAGCCGTACATCTAACATTCTAACACAACAAATACTGTGAGTATACCTGTGTACTGAAGGTATGTCATAAACCACATTCTCAACACTAAACAACTAATTCACTACATACAAAATTCTGTTCTACCAAATATTTACACCGAAGTTCAGACAACGTAAAGTGATAGTGATCTAGTCTCGCCTCGTCAGTATTTGTTGGCGGCGGCTGTCAACCGTCCGATTAGAGGATTTGGGACCGTAGAATTGACTTCACGAATTCCCGTGGTCCTGCCGAATTTCCGTACGTCCACGGAGGACATACTCACGCATTTCTCTCAAGTGACAACGCGTGTCCCAAGTGTGAATGAACCGTGAACTCCCAGCTTCACTGTCACACTAATTTTGGTAAGTAGTGAACCGAACTCAACCAAAAATAACTTAAGTGATGAACAGCTCTCTCTCCCTCACAGCTGAGGCATAGAGAGGACTAAAGCTTTATTAAAAACAACAGTAAAAAGATAATTGCAAAAACAATGGCATTATTATAAGAGACACACTACGCGACGTATTACCCTTTTAATGTTGAATGATAACTCTTCACTTCTGCATCCTTACACTCCTTACATTTTAAAAACAGGTAAGACAAGCCAAAGGCAACAAAAACTACAAAACTACGTCACGCATACAGTCCACGGTCTACTAAAAAAACATACATGGAGTATGCTTAGGCATTAGCAAAGGCTTAATATTCGTCTCCTTCTGTAAATTGTTCGTCCGTAACCTCCTTTTCTTGAGTACCGGCGTCTTCATTTTTTTTGAGAAAATTTCCGTGCCCTTACTAAGAGAGGTGACACTTTCTCGCCATCGAAATGGTTTCATTGTTTGTCGATGATACATTGCTACTGTTTTGTAAACATTCCCTCTTCCCATCTCCCATCTTTCAATGACACCCCACATTAAATCATAGCTTTCCTCGCATATCCCATCCCATCCTTGTCTTTTGTGGAGTTAAATTTGCAAATAAAGTCCCTAGCCTATTCGGGAAAAAACCTTTTACCCAGTGCTAGTAGCTTTCCGGACCAACCTTGAATAGAGGGTTATGACCAGTGTTCATTACGAACCCCCAACATCTTTCAACTTTCCCACTTCGTACTCCAAACCTCCTTTATTTTCGATATTACGAATGAATCCGCTGGTTTCACCAAAGAAGTAGTACACGGTGGAAAAAAGTGTAAAATCCTATTTTTGGCAACCAAAACATGGTTTAGCTCCTCGTAAATATTTTATCCGCCGAAATTATCAAAGAACACTGTTTTTTCTCGGCCATAAGGATCGGCTTGATACGACCTCCGGTCCTCAAACCATTGAGGGAACACTCTCTTTGAGTTCCATCTCTTCGGACTGTTGCAAAAGCACACACTTGTTTTTGGTTAGATGGAAAAAAAAAGGGTGTTAGAATAAAAAACATAACAAAGGGAAAGAGGGGGTAGGAAGATGAAAAAGATGACGGGAGAAAAATGGACAAATGGGGAAGGAGCGAGAGTGGAGAGAGGGGAAAATATAGAGGGCGAGGGAGTGGGGGAGAGGAGGGAGTGAGGAAGAGGTGAGGGAGGAGAGGAGCGTGGGAGGGGAAAGAGAGAGGTGTGAGGAGGGGGGAGAGAGGAGGAGGAAGAAGGGGAGAGGAGAGAAGAGAGTGAGAGGGAAGAGAGAGAGGGGAGATTAGAGGGGGAGGGAGAAGAGGGAGAGAGAGAGAGAAGGAGAGGGATATAAATAAAGAAAATTATAAATAAAAATACATAATAACAATGGAATGAAGCACGTAATGCAACAAGTTAAATTAATATAAAAAAACTAACAATTCAAGACAAAAAGAAACAAACAAGGGGTTATATACCTAGAATGTCGTTGTTAAGATTTCGAATCGGGTAACTTCTAGTACGGTTTGTGAGAATAAGCATGGGTGATTCAATCCGTGCATTCACCCCTCTGGTGAGACGCACCCTGAAAGTCATGGATTCGCCTCTACCCTTAACGTCCGCGTACTTCACAACTTCGTCGCCACGGAAGCCTAATATCTTCCCATTGTCCATATTCAATAGTAAGTCGGTCTTATCCATATTCTTCGCTAAATATTCGTCAAACTCACCTAGTCCACACAATGAAAACAACGACGATAAAAAAAAATTGAGGAAGCAAAATCAAGTGAATTAAATACGATAAAAGCAAAAAAAATGACACAAAAAAAAACATTACAAAAACATATATGGCAATAAAGTATAAGTCTTACCTAAAAAGAAGCCCCTTTTTAGTACCCCCAAGTGATACGCCACGGTTTTCTCAATGTGCTCCTCCTTTATTTGACCACATTGTAATTTTCCCTTTAGGGTACGGATAACGATGTTGTGTTTCTCATGAAACCTTTAGATCTATCTTTTTGTAATCCGTATATTCCTTTTACGTCCAAATTCGTGAAAAAACTCCGACGCATGCTCCTCTTTGAAACGTATAATGATGTCGTACGCCATCTCTTGTACAATTCTCGTAGAAAGTTTCATACCAAATTTTTTGAATCGATAAAAATCCTCGAGTAATTCTTGGTGAACATGGGTCACCCATGCCATTTCCTCCCTTCCTCTACCTGATAATGCTTTCATTACCGCCACGCTTTGCCTTTTAAAGCCCGACGTAGACAACGTATTAATCGTATCTCTTATACCTCTTACTATGACCACCCTTTCGACTCACTATCTCCTTGCTTTTTGATACTCTGTAGATGAAGAGAAGAAATAAATAACATCATCTAAAAAATGGGGTAACAATGTAGATACATAAATAAATAGATAGGTAGACAGATATATAGATAGATAATTAGTTAGATATATAGATAGTTAGATTAGACACATAATTAGATTCGACAAATTATTAGATTATATAGATAGTTAGATTAGATAGATAATAAGATTGTAGGCAGATTTCATAGACGAACAGATTAGATAGATAGGCAGATAAATAGATTAGATACATAACTAGATTCGACAGATAATTAAATTATATAGATAGTCAGATTAGATACATAATTAGATTCGACAAATTATTAGATTATATAGATAGTAAGATTAGATAGATAATAAGATTGTAGGCAGATTTCATAGACAGCAGATTAGATAGATAGGCAGATAAATAGATTAGATACATAACTAGATTCGACAGATAATTAAATTATATAGATAGTTATATTAGATAGATAATAAGATTGTAGGCAGATTTCATAGACGGACAGATTAGATAGATAGGCAGATAAATAGATTAGATACATAACTAGATTCGACAGATAATTAGATTATATAGATAGTTAGATTAGATAGATAATTATATTATAGGCAGATTAGATAGACAGACATATTAGATAGATAGGCAGATAAATTGTTTAGATACATAACTAGATTAGATAGATACGCAGATAAATTGATTAGATACATAACTAGATTCGACAGATAATTAGATTAGATAAATAGTTAGATTAGATAGATTATTAGATTTTAGGCAGATTAGATAGACAGACAGATTAGATAGATAGGCAGATAATTAGATTAGATACATATAACTAGATTCGACAGATAATTAGATTATATAGATTGTTAGATTAGATAGACAGACAGATTAGAGATAAATAGATTAGATACATAGTTACATTCGACAAATTATTAGATTATATAGATAGTTAATAAGATTGTAGGCAAATTTCATAGACGGACAGATTAGATAGATATGGAGATAAATAGATTAGATAATAACTAGATTTGAAAGATAATTAGATTATATAGATAGTTAGATTAGATAGATAATTAGATTATGGGCAGATTAGATAGACAGACAGATTAGATAGATAGGTAGATAAATTGATTTTGTACATAATTTGATTCAACAGATAATTAGATTAGATAGATTATTAGATTATAGGCAGATTAAATAGACAGACAGATTAGATAGATAGGCAAATAATTAGATTAGATACATAATTAGATTAGACAAAAAATTAGATTAGATTGATAGTTAGATTAGATAGATAGTTAGATTAGATAGATTATTAAATCATAGATAGATTAGATAGATAGGGAGATAATTGGATTAGACAAATAATTAGGTTAAATGCATAATTAGATTTGACAGAAAATTAGATTAGATAAATAATTAGATTACATAGATAATTACATTAGATAGATAATTACATTAGATAGATAATTTTATTAGAGAGATACTTAGATTACATAGATAGGCAGATTAGATAGATATGCAAATAATGAGAACAGACAGACTTTTAGTTTAGACAGGTAATTAATTTAGACAGATAATTAGACATGTCAATCATTTAGACAGATAATTAGACAGGTTAATTGACAGATAGATAGACAGATAGATAGATACTTAAAGTACAGTCATAATTGGAAGTACAGTTGTAATTTAAAGTACATTTATGATTTAAAGTGCAGTTATAATTAAAAATATGGTTGTAATCAAATGTATAAAAAAACAAGAAACAGAAACAAAGCAGAAAAAATGTTTTTTTTTTGTTTTGAATTATAGGTTTGTCTTTGTTGTAAAAAGGGTAAACGGAAAAAAATGGATTCGAAATGGATTCACGGATATCAAAACTAAATCAGCAACTGAAACTGACAACGGAATAGAAATTGAAAATATAATATTCAACTAAATATTGAAATTAAACTGAAAAACTGCAAATTGTGTTAAAAAAATGGCAAAAACCTCTAACCATCAACAAAGCATGGAAAGGTAATATAATAAAGTATAAACTTTTAAAATGGTTTCGAAATGGATTTACGGAAACCAAAACTGAATCAGCAACTGAAACTGAAAACGGAATAGAAATTGAAAAATATAATATTCAATTGAAAACTGAAACTAAATTGAAATATTGCAAAATTGTGTAAAAAAAAAAGACCAAAACCCCTAAAAATAACAAAGTGTAGAAAGAAAATATTAAATAGTTTTAACTGAAAAAAATGAGAGTATAACAGATCGTAAATCCTCGGAAACCGCTCAAAATATAGTAATAATCGAGAGGTGGGTTGATGAGGCATAGGGGAAAAGAGTTTTAGGAAGACTTCCCGAAAATTGTTCGGGAAACTTTTTGATAGTTTTGGGGATCAAATTTTGGTATCCGTTTGCCCGCTCCTCAGCAATCATCCACGTGATTATCCGCAAACGGTCCCTTTTGGTTGTAACATGTTGTCGTTTCCTTCTGGACTGCGGCGGGTCAGCAACTGTAGGGTGACTCCCTAAATCTCCACCCGCGGTGTTGTCGTCTCCGCTCGAAGCTTCTTCCACGAGTGGCTCCACACGTGGTAATTCGGTTGCACCACTCGCCATTTCGGACCCCACACTTTTCATCTCTCCGATCAACTCTTCAACAACAAGTGCAGGGATATGAGATATGCCGTTATATCTCGTCGCGTAGTTACCCCACATCCTTGTAAATCTCCACATATCCGAAGACTAAGCAACTATTTATGGGGGGAAAGTATAGGCAAGAAAGAGTGAGTGATGTAAGAGTAAACGCAAATAAAAAATAAAAAATGCTTATGCCATTGTTTGTTCGAAGGTGCATATATATGTAAATCTTCTAAACGCTGGTGGTTAAAAAAACGCGGCAATCCATTGTGAAAACAGGGTGAGTTCAAAATTTAAATTTTAATATTTTGTTTTAAATTTCAAAGATTTAAAAAACTCAAAAAATAAGCGTGAATGTGTCAAATTTCCCGCGGAATTTTTTTTACGAAAGAGGTGTACGGAACTCTCCAGCAAAAGAGTCTAAGAGGACAGACGATTTGTGTTTTTTCATTGTTTTGCAGGTTTGACGTTTTTATGGTTAATCATATAGCCACGTGTAACTGTGGTTGTCCAATAATATGTCGCGTTACGTAGATTCGTGAAATTATCTTCTACTTGCGACTCATTTAGAGTTAAACTTAACTCTAATAAGTGTTCATTTTCCGACTTCGTCGTCTGAATGCAACTTTATTATAGTTAAAAGACATTATTAAAGTAAATTTACTCTAATATAGCCACCAAAGTGCGACCGTATTAGAGTTCATTAGTACTATGAAAATGAAAACAACGCAACGTCTTGATGTTTACATTCGAAGTACAACCGTAATTCATTCGTTCATAACAATTGATAGTTGATTATGTAACTGCGCTTAATTTACATGTAACCTTCAACGGCGGTCCGACGTAGCTGCATTAAGTGCGACAAATAGTACAAGCGTCATAATGACGTCAATACTATACGGACTGACAGATTTTGTACGTCTACGTAATTTAGTGTTCATAATTATCGCGCACATAATTATCGCCGACATAACCCAATATAGAATAATTAAATAAATTAGAGTAAACTTCATAGTCGAAAAAAAGCTCTATCACACAAATTAGCATTCATTACTCTAATTGTTTTTTTTTGTTTTTTTACTCTATTTTTTTCATTACTCTAATTACGATTCGCGGTGTAGTTCAATAACTTTCCGCCATGGTTTCCTGATTTTGTTTTTTCTACTTTTCTCACCCGACTTGCCATTAAAAAAAAACCTAAAATTTTTCAAAAATAATATTTTTAAAATATCTTTCATTTTATCCAATATTGTTGTGTCTCATTCTAGAAAGTGTGAGATAAAAGCGATAGTGTGAAAGGGAGAGGGGAGAGGGGAGAGGCGACGACTGCGCAAAATTTTGCAAAGGACCCCATGAATGAAAGTGGAGGTCCGAGACCCCTGCAAATTTTTTTCCGTACATCCGCGTGACGGGCACGGAGAAAAATAGCGAGGAATCTCCCTCGTCCTACAATTTTCCCACGCTTGTGGCGCGCGCGTGGTTCGTTTTTCATTCGCTGTTTGGGCGTTACTTGAACTAAAATCACCCCCTCGAGGTGATTTTGGATGAATTTTTTTTTTGGGCTGGATTCTCTTGCCTGGGGGGTCGAAAAGGGGAAAACGCCAAAATGCGTTCACATGACGACAAACACGCCGTACATCCAAAGTATGAATTGACGTTCATTCTACTTTGGTAAAAATGGTTTTCTCGTACTGCTAAAGTTTTTGTCAAAGTTCCCTGAATTTTAGGGTAAAAAGACAGAGAAAAGTCGATACTTTAATACATGGGGACGTACCCTAAATGTAAGATTCATAGTTCAAAAGTAGGTGAAAGTACACCCTTACAATATGCTTATTGTAAGCAAAAAATACAATATACCCTTAAGACCCGTATTGTATTCGCCGCAAAATGAAATAAAATAGTAACAGGGTTGAGTTGCACATGGATCGACAAAGAATTAAACGTCATGTCTAAATTTGAAAAAAAATAACGGACAAAAAAATATTTTTCCGTGAGTTTTGAGCGACTTTTTATTTAAACCGTCAGATTCGGACGATCGGACGGTCGCTGGTCAAAGTAGCGACCTAAGAAGATCACATGAAAAGCATATAACACAACTTACGATAGGACTATCGTCATATTTGGACGATCGGACGGTCGCTGATTAAAGTAGCGACTTAAGACGATCACATGAAAAGCCCATAACACAACTTACGATGTAGGGGTCGACAAAATACCTACAATAAAAACGCTTACTTTTGAACCATAGTTCAAAAGTAGGCGTTTTTATGGTAGGCGCACAAAACTTGGCACAAAACTCGCGCAGATGAGGCATACTGTATGTGTGTGCGTTGTGCACACCTCTGTACGGACGTACGAATATGACGTATCATCATAGTACAGCGCACTCCGCCGGACGAATTTTTTTAGCGAACTGACACGGCGTAGGATGACATTCCGCCGGAAAAAAATCCCGGAAAAAAAAAACAAATGCGGACGTAAGTCCTATCGTAAGTTGTGTTACGGGCTTTTCATGTGATCTTCTTAGATCGCTACTTTGATCAGCGACGGTCCGATCGTCCAAATCTGACGGTTTAAATTAAAAATACCTCAAAACTAGCTGAAAAATATTTTTTTGTCCGAATGTTTTTCAAAATTTAGACATGACGTTTAATTCTCTATCGATGGATGTTATAACTTTTAAAATATAACTCCAAATAGCGTGATTCTTTCGCGGACGTCTACCAATTTTAGTACTCTATAATTATAACACCTAAATACCCCTTTATAAACAAGTTCGATCCGCTATTACTGTTACACGTACGGTCACCTACTTTTGAACTATGTTTTGAACTATGGTATGATTTGACGATCGGACGAAATCTAATATATTTATGAGGTCATGCAATGTAAGATTTATACGTGCGTACTATATCATTGTACGAACACTCCCTTCCACGAAGGTCTAAGGACGGCAAAAGGAGCGTGAGGGGATATCTTTAAATATTTTCTTGTGGCTTTTGGTGGATTTGCTTCCACTTTGTCCAAAGCACATGGCCTATCCCATGTGGTATTAACCGTTTGTCCACGTGCTTTACAGATGTTTGATTTCACACGGCCAGTTTCTGGATACTATCCTTTACGGCGATTGCGTCACAGATGCGAACAAAAAACATCCGACGGTCATTGTTTACGCTTAGAAGCTTGGAGAAATTTAGATAAATTTAGGGACGTCGTCCATCAAGCGTTTACCGTAATCGTACGGACACGTTTAGAGGCAGTAATATTTGTACCGCTTTTCCACCAGCAAGGCACCTATTGCTTGCGTGGTGCATTGCGATTGGAGCCACGTAGGTTCCGGCTAAGATTGACATGAATATTAAAAGATTCGAAAATCACAAAATCTAAAGTCGTATCTGTACGGACGGACGCAAATTAAAATATCTAGCAGCGCTACGCAAATGTACAATTTGTACGTTATTGTCAAGTGGTTGTACCAACAGTTATGAAATCCTTTTCAAAATGAAAACTTGTACTTTATCATTTGCCATTATGTTTTCAACGCAAAGTCCTTTCCACGAAGGAAAAGAAGGGTAGGAGAGATATCCTCGGCAAATATTTTTTGGCAGCTTTCAAAATCCACACTGTACGAAGGCACATGGCCCTTGCCAATTGTTAGGTCGTCATCGTTCCTCCGCCGTGGATTATACCTTTTTGTTTCCAAGTGTACCAATAGACACGTCAAGTGTGTGGCAAGTCTCCTCCTGTGGACAGTTGAGGAGACTGTCCAGACACTAAACAGAACGAGCGTTTGCTTCGCAAACTCAAAATCGGACGGTCGAAGTTTTCGCCCAAATTTTGTAGAATCTCGACGAATCTACACTAACTATGTTCATAGAAAGGAAAAAGAGCAGTACGGCCTAGTACACAAACGTACGCTTTCCAGTAAACAACCCCACTTTTTGCCTAATGGAGCCCCACCCTTAGGGTGAAGCCCCATCAGACGAAAAGTGAGTTTATTTACAAAAATGTGTATCTTTCCGTACTTTGCCGTAGTGTTTTGTTTTGTTTATTACGCAAACAAATATTACAAAAGATCCGATAAAGATTCTTCTGAGGTCCAGGAGCTAACGTTTACCGTTGGATTATACTTGGATATTCGTTCGTGAAGCAATCGCGCCATCCGGCCTTGTCTTTGATTACCCAACTCGAGAAGGTTATTCAGTACAATCGCTACACGTGGAAAGTAAACACGCGTGATGCCTTTTCGCCACTAACAGAGTTTTCACACGTGTCACGGGCCCATGTGCCTTCGCACAAAGTGGACTTGAGTCCACCAAAAATCCAGCCGGAAAACTTTGCCGATATTTATTCCGTAAAGCTCTTTCTGCCATCCTTCCTGCTTCGTGGTTTCACGCGCAAAGTGTAGGAATTTCTGTTGGTACAATGACTTGGTACGGAAGTACATGGTACTTGGTGTGCAAATACATGGTACGCAAATGAATATTTTAAATTAAAATTGGTGGGTGTGAAAAATCTTTGACGATTTTAAAATATCCGATCTTAGCTGACGTGGTACCACTCACACACGTATCCGACAGCTTGTCTACAAACACTACAGTACTCCATGGCCCCTAGTCAAAAATGTTACAACCAGTACTGTTTGCCGTACAATTACAGAAACTTGCTGATGGAACCTCAACCTTAAAACATGCTCCATAAGTAAAAACGGTACGAAATAGTACGGAAAAGAACGACATCCAGTGAACAACCCAACTTGTTCGGTGATGGAGGTTCACCCTCACCCTTAAGTTAAAAGTCCATGGAAAAAAGTTCACAATAACGACACTTAATCCGTTTATCGTGGAAACAAAAAATCTCTCATCGACTATTAATGCAAAAAATAGTAACGGATAATCCTTCGTTAACATTGTATGAAGGAATGGTCAGGGAGACGAGAAATCGTCCCCTCCATTAGAGTAAAGTACACCGTGTATCGTTATTAGTGTGAAGGTTTTTTTTGCCCCTTTAATCATATTTTCTCCGTGCACACTTGTTCAATCTCCGATTGCATAATCCAATCGAAAAGTAAGAGTAAGAAAAAACTCTTAAGTCATCTTTTGTGTGATGATAACCGCTCGTTACATTTGTTGAGCATGCACACAACAGAAATAAAACTAAAAGTTTGACTGGGTTTCAAGTCAAAACGATTGACTTGCCTTATGATTATCGTTTCCGCTTTTACTTGAGTGGATTTTGTAGGTTTCTTGCACAATTAAATGAACGATTTTTTTTGGCAGAAGTAGTTACTAATGAACTTCCTTAAGTGATTTCAAAAAGGTCACATGCGCTCCATAACACCTCAAGATGACACACCTTTGCTTGATATTATTTTAATTAATTCAGTGTAAAGTTTTTATGAAATATAATAAACTTTGCCTCTCAATCGCAACCGGCAGATCAACGATTCCGCTATGTGTGTACGGAGAAAAAATGTTTGAAGCGGCGAAAAAAACATTAACCGTGATAACTTTATGTGGTTTATTGTAATTTCCAAAAATTTAAAACGCAGCCGCGTGTATATTTACTCTCGGCAGAGGTCGCAAAAGTCAAAATTTTAGATAGAATCAACCGTTTTTTTTTTTCAAAATTTGAGTAACCCGACGCCCGACCGGGTTATGTCACACTCCAAAATTGTTAACCGTTACTCAAAACGCGTTTACGAAAAAAAAAGTTAACCGAAACTCGATTTCTCGCTACTACCCATACCCGCTCATACCCTAACAAGTACAAAATTAGTGGTGTATCTCTCTTATACCTTCCACGATAGAACAGGCGCGACAAAGGAGCGGTATGACGAAGGATATCGGCCCTAGAGCGGTGCACTTCTTGTGCTACTTGTTCACCTGCTTAAAAAACGCGAAAATTCTCCAACAACGTCTCCGGAAAAGTTTGACAGTCAAGGAAACTTTCTTCCCAGTCATTGACACAGAAAAACAGCAGCACGTGCGTATCTCAATGCCGCACGTGCGTGTCTCAATGCCGCAAGTTACCAATGATTGGATTGTCGTGCGGTTAAAAGCATAGTTCAAAAGTAGGCGTTTTTATGGTAGGCCTTTGGTCGGCGCCTTTATCGTAAGTTGTGTTATGGGCTTTTCATGTGATCTTCTTAAATCGCTACTTTGATCAGCGACCGTCCGATCGTCTGAATCTGACGGTGTAAATACAATTTTTTGGTCTGAATGTTTTAATTGGTCCGAATACGTCCGAATACAATATGGGTCTTAAGGTCATTTTGTATGTTTTGCATACAATAGGCATATTGTATGGGCCTACTTTCACCTACTTTTGAACTATGGTTAAAAGGTACATGTAGATTGTACCTTTGTATCATATCGTCGTTGGATCAGCTCTTTCCAGACCTCTTTTTTCCATTTGTTTTTTCTAGTGTCTTTCTTTTACTTTTTTCATTCCCGTTATCGTGAGATGTGATGACTCCAAATTTTCAGGAACCACAACCGACGGAAAACCTTTGACGTGGTCAAAATCTGTTGGTCAGCTCTCTAACAGAGGAGTGACGTCGAATTTTATTTATTTGGGAGAGAAAAGTGTCGCGCGTCCTTTTCTAAACTTTTTGCGCGCAAACCAAGGGCTCTCGTTACAAAAGGATATTCGCCCTTAGGACGTTCGTCCATGCTTAATTTCTTTTTCGGAGTAGAAATGTTATCGCAAAAAACATGAGAAGGTACAAAGCTGCAAACGTATAAACGTACACACGTACAATTGTACAAAAGAACAAGCGTACAAAGGTACAAATGTATAAAGGTACATCGAAAGTTTTGGACCTGGTACAAAGCTGCGTCACATAGATCTCGGGCGACAGGTGGCAGTTGCTTCACAAGGCGATAGTAGATGATGGCCAAAAAGCTACACCGTGTATCGCTATTAGCGTTAAGAATATGTTTGTCACTTAAAACATTTTTTCTCCGTACACACTTGTCCGATTTTCACAATGACACCGCCAATCGGAAGCTGAGAGCCTTACCTTTCAATCGCAGCCGTTAGATTCACAATCCGACATGTGTGTACGGAGAAAAAATATTTTAAGAGAAAAAACATTAACACTAATAGCGATTCACGGTGAAGACTGCATATTGGCTTAGCCAAGAAAGAAATTGTGGCATATGGCGCTGGTTTAATAAATACTAAAGCGTCATACCAATTATCCACAAGGTTAATCATCTAATTGGTTACAAACAACATGTCTCCCAACTGATAGAGTGATGTGGTTCTCCAAACACTGGAAAAATAAATGAACGGAATTATAACAGTGGTTAGAATGTAGAATCCTTTTATATTGGAGCTGAACAGTTTACATAAATGGTTAAGATTAGCTTGCGCCAACTTTGGAAAACCATTGAGTTGTAGTTTTGACAATATGAAGTTGATTAGCTTAAAACCATGTTCATTAAGAATCATATAAAAAAAAGACATCTCATAGCTAAACTGAAATTTGGTTTATACAATGATTACTAATGGCCATGTAAGCAAAAAAGTCAAAGTTGCACATTGGTATGGATGAATGTTTTCATAATTGGAGAACACAATTTTCGTTACAAACATTGAGCAATAACTGTCATGAATAAGACAAAAACCATATACAATGCACAAAATCAAAAACAGGGAGTAGACGGGATTCTCTAAGTCTACTCCAAGTCCAAAAACAGATATAGCAATTATTTTTCCCCTCCCAAGTTGAACACATTGTTTTATCAAACATTCCCCAAAGCCATATTCATATCATATCACAAAAGTGACAAACCAAACTTAAAACTCACCAATTTGACAAATATATGTATTTTTTTTCGGCAAAAAATGTCACATTTATAATGGAAACGCTGTACAAGGATAACATCTCGCTAATTTTCGAACCCACTCTCTAATTTTAGACTAAAAACGACGAGAGAAGAAATTTTGAACCTCAAAGAAAAAGGTTAGAAGATCAGTCGAGGGACTAATTTTCACAGCTAGCCAGCTGCCCTACGGAAAAAAAGAAAGAAAAAAAATTAAACTTCCTATAAAATCTGAATGTATGAACAGAAACCGGGGCAATTTTGAGTCGGTCAATAAACCACACTCTACCGAAAGTCCTCTTCATATTTTGTCATTTAAAATCTACTTCTCATTTAAAATTACAAAAACCAACTAATACGAGCGAAGGGAGCATCGGAAAAGGCTACGATTGCTTTCGTTCAAGCACTATGAAAAAAACCGGAAGAAAATGAAACTTTTGGATATGAACACTCCCGATTGTCCTTTTCTAAACAGATAGTATTCCCTTTAACTTATAAAATTAAATATAAAGTTTGGGATATTTGAAATTTTAATGAATTGGGGCGTCTCCCGATTGAAATTTGCGGTTGTTAATTTCCGGAGGAAGCGCCAAGGTCAAAAGAAGGGCGACCACATGAAGGAGACCTAATAACAACCATGCGAAATGGTAGTCCAATGGGAAGAAAGCGTTAAGACCAATACTCCAAGCAAAAGTACTTCCAATTGTCCATGGGGCAGCCGCTTGAAATAAGGAGAGACCAGTAGTTTGAGCCCCATTTAAAACTCCCAAGTATTTGGGGTATTTGATACTATTGTTGAAGAGGATAAACATCGCAGCCATGCCTGTCTCGTTGAAACTGGAGAGGGAGAGAGGGAGGGAAAGGACGGAGAGAGGGAGGGAAGAGAGTGAAGAAGGGAAGTGAGAGGGAAAGCGGGAAGAGAGAGGGACAGAGAGAGAGGGAAAAAGTAAAAGAGAAGAAAAAGAATAACGAAAAGGTCAGTTGAGAAAACAAAATCGCAGAAAAGAAGCATTGGAGAGAAGAGGGGAAAAACAAACAAGAGAGGAAAGAGGGAGAGAGGAAAAACAAATAAGAGAGAGAGAGGGGAAAAACAAACAAGAGAGAAAAGAGAGAGGGAAAAACAAGCTTACCTTCTGATTGCGAAAATAATAATACATGCGATTTGAAGAGGGACTTTGTTATCTCCCAACAATCGAACCAAGGGGATTGCCGCCTGGAAAATGCCCGTGAAGAGAGAGAGCTGGAGGGCTCCCACGGCTCCGAGCTTGTTGATGAGCCAGGGATAGAGGAAGAGAGTGACAGGAATCTGAAAATAGGAAAAGGGGAAAAATATGAAAAGGGGAAAGAAAAAGGGTAAATGGGTAAGGAGTAGCTTCGTGGGTAGAATCAAGACTTGAAAGAATTGTTGAACTAGGATAGAGATTATAAAAAGAAAGTACGTGGGAAAGTTGGCGAGAGAGGGAGACAAGAGGAGAGGAGAGAGGGTAAGGAGAGAAAGGGAGGAGAGAGGATGGAGGAGAGAAGGGAAACGGGGAGAGAGAAAATGTCTGAGCTTAACAATAGAGAGAGAGAGAGAGAGAGAGAGAGAGAGAGAGAGAGAGAGAGAGAGAGAGGGAGATCGTACAAGGGTGAGTCCAGAAGCGCCTTGAGCGAGACCAACATTGGAAGTGACAAATCCAAGGCCTCCGTACTCCCAGTCGGTAAGGGCCCAAAGGGGGAAAAGCTGAAAATAATAATGAAAAAAGTCTAATTATAACATTTTTCATTGGAGACAGTGATAAAAAAAAATGTCCACGTAAGTAAAGAACTACATGGACAAAGTGGGTAAACAACAAAATAAAAAATAAGTGAGAAAATTATATTGAGAAAGTGATTAAAGAGAATTAAATGGAAGTGGAAAATGGGAAGCTTAGTAAATATAGTATTTACCAATTTGGATAAAATAGGGGCTTACCTCCTCAAAACCGGTGAACATAAATCCAGCAAGACAGAGGATCGCCAAAGTCATAACTGAAATACAGAAAAAAATGAGGAAAATGTTTATAACTTTGATAAGTTTTACTACAATTAACAAACTTGACGAAATCCTAATTATTATTTTGAATTTGACCACTCTTGATTCATGAAATCTCCACATCGTCCTTCTCTTTTTACCCTCAAATTTAAAGGAAGAACTAACAAAAAAGAAAAACGCTACCCTCACTCTAAAACTTTAAAACATTAAATAAACTTACGAGTTTCTCTGTTTCCGAAAAAGGCCATAAAGAGTCCCGGGTCTTCGTCTTCTACCATTCCCGACTCGACAAGTGTAGTTTCTCCCTTCCCTCCCTTAGTTTTGTTTTCCACACTTGGTTTTGTTACCGCATTTCTCGACTTTCCGAGAGTTTCTTTGAGATAAATAACGCAAAGAACAATACCCACTAAAGTCAAACAGGAAAGGACTAAATTGGGTAAAAGAAAGGGGAAAATTCCAAAAAGTCCGTTCGCACTGAAAAGACTGGGATACTGGATTGCCGGAGTAACTAAAAATCCTCCAACAAGGGGACCTGTACAGGGGAGAGGGAGAGGAGAGGGAGAGGGAGAGGGAAAGGGAATCGGTGAGAATTTAGGCCAAATTTCATGCTCAAGTCAATTTTAAAGTTTGGCTTTATTTTGTCAAGTTAGTGTGAAATTCAGAGCATCAACTACGATACGGAAAAACAGGAGAGGGAGGGAGAGGGGGAGACAGAGAGGGAGAGGGAGAGAGAGAGAAAGAGAGAGAGAAAGAGAAGGGCACTCACCGGTGATGAGTCCAAGTCCCCAGCACAGACCATACACAGCAAATCTGCAAAAAAAAAAAAAAAGATAAGGCGACGAAAGTACAAATGCCATTATGAGTGTCGATGATCGAGAGAGAGAGAGGGAGAGGGAGGGAGAGGGAGAGAGGGGAGAAGAACAAGAAAAGAACTAGCAAAAGATTATCGAATATAGGCTTTACCCTTGTGCAACATTGCTGTCGTCACAAATTTCCGTAATCGACCTGCAATAAAGATAAAAAAAAAGGGAAAATAAATGTCAGTTAAAAAATTTTAAACACAGTATTGACAAATTATTATTCATATAAAGACAACAACTTCCAATAACATGTGATTCTTTTCTTTAGGATTGATTATGTTCACTCACATCCTCACTAAAGTAAACCAGAATAGGAAAAAAGATAAAATAATGTGGGCACTGTAAAAGTCACTCCAAAAAGTGAACAAAAAACCAGTAAATAGTGTGGACATTTTAAAGTCGACTTAAAACTCACGTTTTTGCGACGACGAGAACAGTACAGACTAAACCCAAAATAAATCGAGTCGAGACTGCCATCGGAAAAGAACTACTGAATCCAAACCAGAGAGAGAAAATCATATTTCCCGTGAGACCTATCAACATCACTGTCTTGCGACCGATGATGTCAGATATGTGCCTGCATCATCCAAACAACATACATTATTGTTACCTCAAGGAGAGCGGGAAATTAGGAGAGGGAGAGGGAGAGAACGTTATGTGTTTGTGCGTATATGTGAGTGAGAGAGAGAGAGAGAAGGAGAGGGAGAGAGAGAGGGAGAGGGAGAGGGAGAGGGAGAGGGAGAGAGAGGGAGAGGGAGAGAGAGGGAGAGAGAGAGAGGGGGGGAGGGAGAGAGTTGAAAAAACGGCTTTGGATACCCATG
Organism: Zygnema cylindricum; assembly: GCA_037447655.1. Taxonomy (NCBI): domain Eukaryota; kingdom Viridiplantae; phylum Streptophyta; class Zygnematophyceae; order Zygnematales; family Zygnemataceae; genus Zygnema; species Zygnema cylindricum. The sequence goes on along the minus strand of JBBHKE010002052.1, from coordinate 139,648 downwards.
TGAGTAGATATGGATCCTTCCTCTTCCTTCCTTTTGCTCAGAGGAGGGAGGGCAAAAGACCACACTAATAAATGGCGCTTCTATCTTTCTGAATCCTTCTTATCTTTGTTTTCTGAAAACCTCATCGCCATTTGGAAATTGAACTTTTTATCGCACAAAAGTAGTAATCACAACACATACTTCTCAAAACGATACACAAAAAGAACAAAAAAAAGTACACAAATAGAACACAAACTAGTTCAGTACAAAAAAAGTACACAAACGGTACACAAATAGAACACAAATGGTACACAACATAAAAAGTACACAAAAAGTACAAAAAACAGCACACAAAAGTACACAAAAAGCACACAAAAAAAGTACACAAAACTGTACACAAACAGAACACAAATAGGAGACAAATAGTGCTCCACAAATACCACAAATAGAACACAAATAGGACAAAATAGTACGGGCTCCTCCTCACCTGCGAATCTGCCTTCCCAGCATCTTTCTCTCGTCCAGTTAAGGGAAGATCCTCATCAGCAGACCCAAAAATAGTGTGGAGAGGAGGAGGCTCCCCTCTCCTTTCAGAAGCCATGGCTTCCGCCTACTCTCCTCCCTCTCCCTCACTGCCTCAAGAAAAATGAGTTACAATCATTTTTTGTAATTTGATTACAAAAATATTTAGTACTGTCGACTAACTTGATTAAGAAACTACGTTTGGTTACCGTTTACAAGGACATGAAAAGGGAGACGAGGAAATGGCATTCGGAAAATATAATAATTTCATAACACCTTCATAATAACTTCTTGATAACTTCATAATAACTTCTTCATAACTTCTTAATAAGTTTATAATAAAAGCTTCGTAATAGCTTCATGATAACAAATTCATAATAACTTCAAAATACTAACATCATAATAGCTTCAGAACAACTTCATTATAACTTCATCATAATAACTTCATGATAATAACTTCAAAAAACTAACTTCATAGTAATAACTTTGTTATAGATTCGTAATAAAAACTCCATAATCATTCCATAATAACTTCAAAATAACTGCATCATAAACAACTTCATAATAATAAATTCATAATAACTTCATAAAAATACCTTCATAAGAACGACTTCGTAATAATAACTTCACATCAATAACCTCATAGCAATGACGTCATACTAATAAATTCATATTAATAATGTCATATCACAACTTCATATTAATAACTTCACATTTTTTTTCATTGTTTTATGATAAAAATTACAATGTTTCAAACTATTTCCATTCAAAAAAGTCCCAAAATTTCAATTTGTGAAGCACTTCCTTTAATTTTAACTAATTTATTTATTTATTCATTTTCTTTTACTTATTTATTTATTTAACTTTTTTCTTATTGATTTTTTTTTTTTTTTATATGTTTATTTAGTTCGATTTTATTTTAATGAGTTACATTTTTTTCAAAACATGGAATTATTTTTCCCATTTTCACCGAATTAAATAGAATTTAAGATTTTATTTCATTTCATTTGAGATTTTACAAAACTTAAATTTGAGATCTTGTAACTTGAAATTTAATATTCAATGAATTATGATTTTAATGATTTTTTTTTTATTAATGAGATTTAATATTTTTTTTATATAAATAAGATTTAATGATTTTTTATTATTAATGAGATTTAACCATTTTTTTATTTTTTAATGAGATTTAATGATTTTTTTATAAATGAGATTTCATTTTTTTTTTTTATTAATGAGATATAATGATTTTTAATTTTTTTAATGAGAATTAATGAATTTTTTTTATTAATGAGATATAAAAACATAATTAAAATAATTTTAAGTTTCATTTGAACAAAAAATGCTTTAATTCTCATCTTAAATTCATCCACTTAACAATTAAAAAAAATGACAGATTTTTAATGGGAAAAAAAAAATGTAAATATTCACCTTTAAAGAGCTCCCTTACTTTTCAAAAGTTTATTTACTTTCATTCAATTTTCCTTTAAAACAAAAAAAACAAAAAAAAAACTTTTATCACTCTTCCTATTTAACCTAGGGAAGTTTCGTCGCAATATTGTACTAAAAACTCAAACGCACCATATTCGAAAAGTGCGGAAATTAGGTTAAAAAAAATGGCAAGAAATCCTCATACTTTGCGAAAAATCTTAATGAGTAGGAATTTCGTGCGATCTGTTTAACGACTCCAAAGAGTTTGAAAAATTTCGAACTTTATTGCTGAGTTCCGTTTTAGTGCGTTTTTGCTTCCATTGCCCAGTTTACTACTTTGTACGGACGGCATTCAGTTCAGTTAAGAAGTACACTCTCTTTTGACGTACTTGCTGAGGAAAAAACAAAAAACAAAAAGAAAAAATGTCGCCAATGAGAGCGTAGGCTTTTTTTGGACCAATCGCAGCTACTGTGCCTACCTAATTATGCAAGTACGGTACGGTCATTAAAAACTACACCGCCAATCGTTATTAGCGTGTAAGTATTTTTAGCGTATACGAATAATTAGCGTGGTTTACGCTAATTGGGAATTTGGAAATTTTCGAATAAATCGTCCATTCTAATTGAGAATTAGGGTTTTTTTAAAATAGTGTGGATAATTCTATTTGAGAATAAAAAAAAAATATCGGGACGGAATTAGCGTACACAACGCTAATAACGATTGGCGGTGTACAGTACACCGCCAATCGCTATCAGCGTAGAAGTTTCTTTAGCGTACATGAAAAATTACCGTGGTTTACGCTAATTAAGAATTTGAAAATTTTGAAAAAAAACATACATTCTAATTGTTTAATAATTCTAATTTGGGTCTTTGAAAAAAAAAAATGTCGGTCGCAAACATGCTTACACTAATATAGGTATTCGTACAAAATCTGACAAATTGTACACAAATCGTACGTTCACACAATCGAAACGTGGTTGCTGGACGAATATGTGCGAACGTGATATTTGACAACCCGATAAAAACCCCTTTTTAGAGCGCACATTCTCATGCATCCGCGGCTACCAAAACTCATTAATTATACTTTTTCACTTAAAACGGTACACTTCTGTACGGTCTGACCCTTTTCGTACACCACACTAATTAACTGATGGCGTACTTCCATTTTGTAAGGTACTAAAAATTTAACCCTAAATAGAGTAAAGAAAAAAATAGAATGAACTACGCTAATGGAGGTATGACATGTGGCGGTTAGCGATAATCGCATCACATGCGATTAAGGCAGGGCGAAAAAAAAAAAAATTAAGAGGTAATCGCATCAAGTAAGATAAAAAAAGAAATGAGATAAATCCCAATTTAAAAATCATGGAATGTTTTACCTTCATGCGGTAGTCAATTAATCACACCACATGCTTTTCCCAGTCTGGCATG
>JBBHKE010002052.1:124975-136277 GCA_037447655.1 Zygnema cylindricum | reverse complement strand
TGAGATTTCATTTTTTTTTTTTATTAATGAGATATAATGATTTTTAATTTTTTTAATGAGAATTAATGAATTTTTTTTATTAATGAGATATAAAAACATAATTAAAATAATTTTAAGTTTCATTTGAACAAAAAATGCTTTAATTCTCATCTTAAATTCATCTCATAACAATTTTTTTTTTAAAAAAGACCGATTTTTTAATACGGAAAAAAAAAAAAAGTTGTAAATATTCACCTTTAAAGAGCTCCCTTACTTTTCAAAATGTTTATTTAGTTTCATTCAATTTTCCTTTTAAACAAAACAAAAAAAAAAACTTTTTCTTTTATCACTCTTCCTATTTAACCTAGGGTAGTTTCGTCGCAATATTGTTCTAACAACTCAAACGCTCCATATTCGAAAAATGCGGAAATTAGGTTAAAACAAATCCCAAGAAATCCTCATACTGTGCGAGAAATCTTAATGAGTAGGAATTTCGTGCGATCTGTTTAACGGCTCCAAAGAGTTTGAAAAATTTCGAGCTTTATTGCTGAGTTCCGTTTTAGTGCGTTTTTGCTTCCATTGTCCAGTTTACTACTTTGTACGAATGGCATCAGTTAAAAAGTACACTCTCTTTTGACGTACTCGCTGAGGAAAAAACAAAAAACAAAAAAAAATGGTCGCCAATGAAAGCGTAGGCTTTTTTTGGACCAATCGCAGCTACTGTACCTACCTGATTCTGCAAGTACGGCACGGTAAGTAAAATCTACACCTTAGAATCGCTATTACCATAACTCAAAAGTAGGCGTTTTTATGGTAGGCCTTTGGTCGGCGCCTTTATCGTAAGTTGTGTTATGGGCTTTTCATGTGATCTTCTTATATCACTACTTTGATCGGCGACCGTCCGGTCGTCCAAATCTGACGGTGTAAACATTTTTTTTTGGTCCGAATGTTTTAATTGGTCCAATTTTTGGTCCGAATGTTTTAATTGGTCCGAATAGGTCCGAATACAATATGGGTCTTAAGGTTGTTTTGCATACAATAGACATATTGTATGGGCCTACTTTCACCTACTTTTGAACAATGGTAATTAGCCTAGTTGTTCAATACGCGCGTTTTCATTTTTTCCAGTTTCTACTGTATTGTACGTGACTTTTCAAAATACGCAAAACGTCTACTGTAAACTGAACTGGCATTTTACGGAAACTAATAAACAAAATACTGTAACTGTTAGATTTTTGCGGGAACTGTACGGTAGTTTACAAAAGATTTGAAACACGTATCCGTACTTTGTTCAGTAAACCGAACAGAATGTACATGGATTGTACGGGAAAAAAATGTGACGTCTACAAATATTTCCAAAAAGAGATGTTGCGGCGTCACACTATTTGAGCGCCGTGAGTTCAAATTTTGTACGAGCGTCTTCTTCAAATTTCGAAAAGAAGCCGCCATTATTACCTGAACAGTTGAACGCGAAAAATCACAGAAGACGCCATTACCGACGCCACGGCAGTAGTTAGTAAACTGTCGTTGAAGCCGTTGACGAAGAAGTCACGGACCTCCAAAAAACCAGCCATGCCCAGAGTTCGAGGAGAAGAGTGGGACCACGTGAAGCCTCCAGACGGTGGGATCCTAGTAGCCAACATATTATGTGTTTGTATTTACTGTATTTTCGAATTTATCGCCCAAGCAACTAGGATCAAAAATCATCTCACTGGAAATGTCAAGTGTGGAGGGATTAGAGCTTGCACATTGTGTCCAGCCGAGGTGAAGGAGGAGTTTATCGCAGGTGACAACGAAAAATTGTCTAATTCCTCTAAGAAACATGTACTGAATGACCTTGATGAACTCACGTGCAGTTTTCCACTGACTCCAAGGACCAAAGCAACTTTGTTTTTTTGAAGTTGCATGCTCTCGGAGAGGTAGAGAGAGAAGGCCATGGCTGCCTGTCTGTGAAGGTTAAGCAATTTCATTATAATAAAAATGCACTTCGCAGAATTTGAGCCTGCGCCTGTGTACGCTTTCTAGCATTCAACGGTATACTCGTCCTTAACCAGTTGATGTAGATGTTTCGATACATTAATAGGGTGTGATAAAAATTTAATTACATATTGTTTTTCACCGCTCATTTAACGGGAAGCGTACAAACTGCGGTACATATTCAATTCATTTTTTTTTAAATGTACGGATTTGTACGGAAAAAAAATCATTAAAGTTTTTTACGATTTTTTCAAATCGACCTCTCCGGTTTCTATGTATTGTACGCTCGTTCGAAACGTGCGTAAAATACATTTTGAACAACTATGGTTATTATACTATAGAAATTATTAGGGTGAAGAAAAAAATAGCGTCATTCATTCAAATATAGTGCCGGGAGACGTGGCAGATTATGGCCCACATGCTTAAATAGTGTATTTTACTCTATTTAAGGTATCAATGTCAAAATTTTGGGGTGTCGATATAGGGTACATAAGGCTAATTACGATTCACGGTTTAACGTAAAGTATTGGTATCAAACAAGTCTCCGTACATTTGCGAGACCTTCTGCACCCCGCCGGACCCGTCCCGCACACCCAAACAAGGTCGTAATCGGGTATCTAAAATAGGGTATATATGTTTAGGGTCATTTATAATTTTTTTGCACGTGATTGGGCGAAAAAAAAAAGTTCTTTGCACGAGGATATGTATTTTCTTTATCGAGGTTTATATAAATATATATTTTTTCACTGTTGGGCTGTTTAAACCCTAGTTGTTCAATATGCGTGTTTTTTCCTTTTTTCCAGTTTTTACGTATTGTACGTGACTTTTCATAAAATCGCAAAAAAACGTCTATTGTAAACTGGAACTGAATTTTTACGGCAACTTATAGACAAATTACGGTAGCTGTTCAATTTAGAAATTGTACGGTAGTTGACCAAATGATTTGATGCGCGTTTCCAAACTTTCTGTTCAGTAAACTGAACAAAATGTACACAGAATGTACGGGAAATTATCGCGACGTCTACGAACATTTCCACAAAGAGACGTTTCGGCGTCACACTATTTGAGCGCCGTAAGTTCAAAATGTGTACGGGAGTCTTCTTCAAATTTTCAAAAAGTAGCCGCCATAAATACTTCAACAGTTGAATGCGGAAATATAAGGAAGACGCCATTCCCGACGCCACGGCAGTAGTTAGTAAACTGTCGTTGAAGCCATTGACGAAGAAGTCAAGGACCTCCAAAAAAGCAATCATGCTTAGAGTTCGAGAAGAGGAGTGGGACCACGTGAAGCCTCCAGACGGTGGGATTCTAATAGCAAACAAATTATGTGTTTTTATTTACTGTAATTTCAAATTTATCGCCCAAGCAACTAGGATTAGAAATCATCTCACTGGAAATGTCAAGTGTGGAGGAATTAGAGCTTGCACAATGTGTCCAGCCGAGGTGAAAGAGGAGTTTATCGCAGGTGACAAAGGCAAATAGCTAATTCCTCTGAGAAACGTGTACTCCGTGACATGGATGAACTCACGTGCAGTTTTCCATTGACTCCAAGGACTAAAGAAAGAGTTGTTCAGACGAAAATACAGAGTGCATTCAGCATGCAAAACAAGAAGGAGGTAGATTTAGCTTGGGCCACGATTTTTTTATGCCAATGAATTGCTGTTCAAATTTTTAGATGACCCGTATTTCGAAGCTGCAGTGAGTGGTGATGTAGGTGTGAATTACACGTTACCAATCCGTAGTGCAATGAGAAATCTTTTCCTATTTGAGACCAAGGCGAATGTGAAGAAGAATTTGTCAGGTTATGTGAAAACCATTGAAGTCACCGCTGCCATAATCACATTAAACGTGTAGACGGCAATAGATGCGAGTTATTTGCTAAATATTTTAGTTGTCACCCCGAAAGGTGACATGTTCCTTACGGCAGAGGACACTACACCGCGAATCGTTATTAGTGTGAAAGTTTAAATAGCGTAAAAAAAAAACTAGTGTTATTGATTCTAATTCAGTGTAAGAGACGTGGCAGATTATGGTCCACGTCCTTAAATAACGTTGCTAATTTATTTTCGAAAATCATGTATACTAATTGCGGAAAAAAAATAAAATTTTAAGAACCCAAATTAGTGACTTTGACACTAATAATGATTCGTGGTGTAGTGGACGAAGGAAGGACGCCGACTACATTTGTGCCGTGTTGGAAAAAGGAATACTTGCGGTAGCGGTGGAGAATCTGGTGCAGATTGTTATCGATTCTGCCACAGTGAAAAAGGTTGAAGCCTCGTTGCTCGTGGCAAAGCACCCTTCTATCATGTGGACGCCATGCACTACACATGTACTGGACTGGATGTTGGAAGAATGGAGTAGGTTGACCTTTATCTCCAAACCTGTCCGAGAGGTAAAAGAAATTATGAGATTCATCACTAATCATAACATGAGTGTAGCAATGTTTAATAAAATTTCTAAACTTCAGCTTCTGAAACTTGGAGAGACTAGGTTTGCTATAACTTTTAATATGCTTTAGAGGATAATAGATGTGAAAGAGAGTTTGGAGAGGTTGATGTTGGATGACAAATTCAAGGAATGGGTGGGCAAGCCTATGTACAAGATAGAGGGGGCTAAAATTAGGTGCTACATTTTGAGCACGGAGTTTTGGGTTAGAGTGACATAGGTCGTGTCAATTTCGGAACCTGTGGTGCGGTTGATGAGACGGTTGATGAGGGAATGCGACAGAGGTGGCCGGAATGTGGGGAAAGTTTACCACGGTTTTTACGCCATTGGACAAGTTTTAGATAATTTAGCTTGCGCAGGAGGAGATAATACTCACGAGGGCATTAGAATTTTGGAAGAAATGAAGACATCATGGTTGGCGAGGTGGAAGATGGTGCATAGCCCCATTTATGCGTCTGGTTTTGTACTGGATCCGGAGTATCAAAGTCATGCATATGGGCAGAGTGCCAACGCAATTGTTATAGAAGGTTTTCAGACAATGTTGGAGAGGATCCTTCCAAATATGGAGGAGTAAGATGGTGGCCGCATAGAGTTGTCAAACTATAGAGAGTTCGAGGGAGTTTTTGGTAGGGAAGTGACAATATCTCGTGCAAAGAAGATGTCAGCATAGAAGTGGTGGCAAGAGTTTGGGTGTGCCACTCCTATATTGTAAAAGGTAGCAGTCCAAAAACTTGCATAGTGCTCAACTGCCACCTCCTGTGAGCAGAATTGGTCGACATAGGACCATATTCACTCAAAAAAAAAAATAGGTTAACGGATGAAGGGGCTAATGATCTCGTACGGGTCTCCACTAATCTCAAACTTTTACTGAAGACTAGGGATGGTTATGAAGAGAATCTGATAGAATGGGAAGAAGAGGAATGGGAGGTTACGGAAGACGATTCACATGAAGACATGATGGAATTCGATGTAGGGGAAGAAGATTTAGAGTAAAAATAGTTGAAAGACATACATGTATTTCTTTTTGTTCTAATGTGATTGTTTTTGTTTTTTTTTAATAATATGCTACGTCGTGCAATGTTGAATGATGAAAAATGGAATCTGCATATGGCCTGTACTTTGTGTTTTTGAAGTTGCATGCTCTTGGAGAGGTAGAGAGAGAAGGTCATGGCTGCTTGTCTGTGAACGAAAGTTATTATGACAAAAAAATAGCATTTTGCAAGAATTGAACCTGCGCCTATGTACGTCGCCTAGTATCCATTGACAAACTTGTCTTTAACCAGTTGATGTAGATTTTCCGATGCATACATGAAGTGTGATAATATTTTGAATACATGTTTATTTTTTCCACTCATTTAACGGAAAGCGTACAAACTGCTGTACATGTTCAATTTTTTTTTTTTAACATATACGGATTTGTACGGAAAGAAATTCATTAACGTTTTTTACGATTTTTTCAAATCGACCTCTCAAGCTTCTACGTATTGTACGCGGGTTCGAATCGTGCGTAGAGTACGTTTTGAACAACTATGGTTTGAACCATAGTTTAATTGTGCGGAAACAATTGAGAATAGACGAAATGTGTCTTTTCCGTACTAAAGGATATAGTATGGTTTACTCTAGTGTATAATGCCTATATATCGTTAAGTACATTTATTGTTTCCAATTGTTTTCGTTTGTTTGAACTATGGTCGAAAATTCTTTTCATCGCGTTTCTTTTTTGCCATGATGTGTTTCATGTCCACTTTTCATTTTCATTTAATCTTCTACTGTGGGATCATCTTCCTTGAGGCATTTTAACCACAGAAATCGTGAATTGGCAGAACTCTCTCTTGGCAAAACTCTCTCTGTTTTTATGGACGTTTTGTTTTGGAAACAAAAATCAATTGTACCAAGTTGTTTTTTTTTGGTTTTTAGAATGAAATGAGATTGAAGGGATGTTGTCTTTTTTGCATAGTTGTTCAACTCGTACGGATTTGGAATTTTCTGCGATTTTTACGTAATATTTGTTGATTCTATACTTTTTGTAAATGTCGTAGAGTTTTTGTTGTACGACATACAAAAACGTACAAAAACTGTCCCCTAAACCCTAAAAAATCCTTAAAAAATCTCGAAAAGCACGGAAAATATATAGAAAGTGTACCCTCAAAATCATAAAAGTACGAAGAGTTAAGGCAGTTGTACACATATATACGGGAATGTACCCTAAAAACCCTTAAACCCCCCCTTAAATAACCCTAAAAAGTACAAAAATACATGGACATTGTACGTAGATGTACGGAGACTTTATATTATCTATTGTAGGAATTTTGCATGAAACTGCGTCCATGGTTGCATTGTGATATGAACATAAGTTCTTTGTGTGTCCTCTTCTTACAACCCCCGTGTTTACACATTTTCTGGTTGTACACTGTGAATTCTAGTAGTATTAATTAAGAATTAATGATTGTTTATGCACTCATTGTTTTACTTCCACTCTAAATGACATGGATGATGGTGGGCCAAAAAACATTAGCCTTAAGGAAAAATTGTGTTAATAACTCTATTTTGTGATGAGGGCTATTTTGTGTTCAAAGGGCAGGAAAACTGAGACAAAATTAGCGTTACTAGTGCCAAGAATCAAACTGATTCTTACATCCTTTTGTTCCCATGGACTCAGATGGTTTACCATCGCGCTTTTTGATAAAATCAGCAATTATATGTGTTCTCGGCATCGTTTTTTTTTGACTTGAAATCATTTTGTGACGGCAATAACTATAATTAAGAAGCTTACAACAAGCCACATCACAAAACTTGAGTAAGAGTGATTAATTCTAATAAATTGTTATTGTTAATTAATTTCGGCCTTGATGTCAAAAAATTATTAGTGGAACGAAACAAATATTGTTATTACCTCTTTTTTGGGTTCAACAGCGTAACGCCAACAAAACATTAGCGCCAATTGATACATGTAACATTATTTTGGAGACGCTTTCCCATAATGTAGGTTGCATAGTTCAAAAGTAGGCGTTTTTATGGTAGGCCTTTGGTCGGCGCCTTTATCGTAAGTTGTGTTATGGGCTTTTCATGTGATCTTCTTAGATCGCTACTTTGATCAGCGACCGTCCGATCGTCCGAATCTGACGGTTAAATAAAAAATTATTGTCCGAATTTTTTAATTTGTCCAATTTTTGTTCCGAATGTTTTAATTGGTCCGAATGGGTCCAAATACACTATGGGTCTTAAAGTCATATTGTATGTTTTGCATACAATAGGCATATTGTATGGGCCTACTTTCACCTACTTTTGAACTATGGTAGGTTTCGTGTGTTCACAAAGTCGTTTGAACACGGGAGATCAAGTTCGCGTAATTAACCCCCGTCTTTACAACGAATCAAATCCCATGCCGCTTTCGCGTGCCAACGCGAGGCACGTTCCCGTCTCGACGCTTTATCTGACACGGTGACACCAAACAACTTGCCGTTTTAGTTCGAAATGGCACATTAACTTCAACACTACAGTACAGTACACCGTCGATCGTATTTAGCGTGTATGTTTTTTTCGCCACTGAAAACATCTTATCTCTGTACACATTTGTCCAATTTTCAATTTAAGACCGCCATTCGTAAGCTGAGAATACAACCTTACAATCGCAACCGTCAGATCCACAACCCGACATGTATGTACGGAGAAAAGATGTTTTATGAGACAAAAAAAACATACACACTAAATACGATCGACGGTCTAATGTTCTGAATTGTACCCGCTGTTGTCCAAATCGTGCGCTTTTTTCCTTTTTTCCGATTGAAACGTATAATTCGTGACTGTTGAGAAAATCGCGAAAAATCGCGATGTACTTTCTGTCCGGTAAACTTAACGGACAATTAAGTAAAAAGTACAGCATTTCCCGTAAAATGTACGAGATTTTACGGTAATGTACGAAATTTGACGAAAACAGACGTCACAGTTATTAGTATTTTTTGTCCAGTAAACTGAACAGCAATTTCACGGAACATTTACGTAATTTTTTCGAAAATGCACGGACATTTCGAAAAGAGACGTTGAAATGTCACACTATTTGCGCGCGGTAAGTTTGAAAATGTACGAACGTCTTGTATATTTTTTTTTTGAAAGAAGCCGCCATGGAATGTTGAAAACGAAACCGCACGGACGCCGCCTCCCTCTAACCTACCCTCCTCCCTCTCAAGCTTTTTACTTTCCTCTCTTCTAGACTTCGGCAGAAGCAACCATGCCCAGAAATCGAGGAGAGGAGTGGGATCACGTGAAGGCTGCAGATGGTGGGATTCTTCTTGCCAAAATGTCATTTGTACATGGTTTGTACTTTATTTCTGTGCAGTCGTATGTTGTCTGAGAAGTCGGCCATGGCTGCTTGTCAGATAGTATCAGACAGACGGACTTCGTCAAAAATATTGCATTTGCCAAGATATGAGATTGGCTTTACAATCTTCCATTGTTCGATACCATGCGGTGAAGAGATTCCGATACTCTCATGGTGTGTTATACATATATATTCTCATAAAATTGTTTACGCTAAAAAAACTTCTACTCTAATAATGATTCAAGGTGTACTGTAACGTCTAAAGGCAATTCTACGTTTAATAAGATTCATAACGCACTAAAATAGCTTTACGTTACGAAAATCGTATCGGTAATCCTGTACCCATCATACGCAAATCTCTACTGTACCGTACTGTACTGAACCGTGCACTTTTCAGCCTTCGGAGGCCGTGTGAAAGGGTGAAACCCTCGTGTGAAGCGTCCACGTCGCCCCCCCCCCCCATTTCGCTTTAAAACGCCTCGCGGCGCGCGGACGTTTTCCAAACCCAAATTGACAGGCGGTCGAACACAAAATAATACGGACGAAAATTCATTAACGACTTTTACTATTTTTTCAAAACGTTCAATGCGTTTGTTACATATAATTCGTCGCGATTGAAGCGCTCGCACTAAACGGTGTGAACAACTATGATTGTTATCTCTCTGATTCAAAAAGTACGGTACGGTCTCAAAATACTGAGTCGCATGAGCAGAAAAGAAAGCGACCACTTGTCGCATGCTTTCCAGATCGTTGATGACGAGCGTCATGGACCATTGATGTCGGTTTTCAAACTGAAACAAATTGTTGTTTCTAAAATTGAATAGATAGATGGCAAACCCAACACCACCAAGAGGGGAAGTGATGCCTTAATGAGATCCTTAGGCACAAACTTGCGATCAAAAGCCCCATAACGCATTATATTATTATTATTATTCTTGATATTATTAATACTAATATTACTAATATTACTATTATTATTATAATTATTATCATTATTATTGTTATTATTATGAAAGTGTTATAGTCTAAGTCTAAAACCATGGGGGCAAGTGACAAAAGGAGGGATGTCAAAAGGTGACCACGCAACACACTTAAACGTTTAAACCATAAGGTTAAGTCCCACCAAGCGACTTTTGAAAAGATTATGGGCCGATACAATTTGGTATATGGGGTCCATGATATTTTGTCATTTACCAACGAAGGGAAGAGGTGAGAGGGGAAAGTGGAAACAAAATCTCAAAGGACAAGAGGGTTGCCTTAACAAGTGTTGTTTTTTGAGAAAAGAGGAGTCTAGTATGCGATGAGAAAAACATAGGCTATTGATCAAAGAATATAACGCTTGCATAAAAGAGAAAACTTGGACAACCAAGGAGGCAGCATCCATAAGCTCTCATAAAATAGTGTTCCGATCCATAGTATTAAAAGGCATTTAAATTTTTAGCCTGGAGGACAACCTAATTCGGGTGGAGATCCAAAAGCTTGAATAACGTGACCTACGCCCTCGTAAAGCGGAAAGAAATCAGATCAAAATCAGATCCATCCACCAAATCCGGATCAGGACAAAAGTGGCCAACCCCTTCCAAAGAAAACGCCCACCATGAGCCATAATCTCACGAGTCCCATTAGTGCCCCACAAAAGTAGTAGGACAAAAATTAAAAGAAAAAAACATGAGAGGAGTCGCTAAAGAGCAACGTCCTTCAAATGAGAAAAAAATGTAAAAGCAAAGAGAGGTACAAGGAAGTGAAGATATAGTATGGGACGACCAGATCCCCAATTTTGAGCCCCCAAGACAACGCGATCAGAAACAAAAGACAAAAGAGCAATCTTTTTTAGTAAGGCAAGAGTAAGGACAAAAATGTAGGAGTCGAAGACAGTAAATAAGGCAGTGGAGGAGAAACTGGTAAAGGCCACAAGTGACAACAAGGCTTTTTATGACAGATGTAACCAAAAAAAAAACTCTCTCTCTCTCCTATATCCTCTCTACTCTCCTCTCCTCTCTCTCCTCTCTCCTCCCCCTCCCTCCCTCTCCTTGATCTCTGATCCGATCTGATCGCTTCAGGAGAGGGAGAAGACGTACATTTCGAAAAGGATGGGGTGGAGGGAAGGGAAGAGATAGGCATTGGAGGGCTTTTGAAAAACCCTAAGAAAGTAGCCTAGAATAGGGAAAAGAGTCTGGTAAAGTGGAGAAAGGAGGGAGGAGAGAGAGGGTCATTGGGAGAAGGAAATAAAATATATATTTCATTGTATATTTTTTTGTTTACATGTATAATTTTATTTTCCCCACATAAAATAAAATATTCCATTAGGTTTCCAAATAACAATAATCATAAAATAATTTGATTTGAAATCATTTGGAAAAGCGGTTGTTTTTCCTGAGGGGGAGGTGGAGGGGGGGGAGGGGGAAGGCGGAGAGGGGAGGGGGAGAAGGGGAAGGGGGAGAGGGGGGGGGGGAAGGGGGTGTTGGATTATTGTCCTTTCGCGGTATTTCCGCGAAGCGTCATACCAACATTTAATTGTTGACGTGATTAATTTACAACCATACTGCGAAGCGCCTTTATGGCGCTTTCCTGTTATTAGGT
>JBBHKE010002052.1:0-123351 GCA_037447655.1 Zygnema cylindricum | reverse complement strand
TGTTTGATTTTGCGTGCAGGTGTACTTGTGAAGCGACACGTGTTAAGTCAACGTTTGGAGTTTGTTGTTTCGAAGGAAGAAAGCGCGTGCGCCTTCCTTCGTGGAATTTTCATTGAAGAGTGCACAGTGAGCTAGGGACAGACTTCGTCGCTACACTAAGTTCTGCTTGTCTTATCTTGTTGTCTCTTAGTGTAGAGTAGCGAGTATACATAGGCAGCAGTGTACATGTGCAGAGTATTATTAATTAATCAACCAATTAATCATAGAGGATTTATATTGGAGTAGAGATTATTTAAAGAGAAGAGTGAAGAGAGAGAAGAGAGAAGAGACATGATGTAAAGAGGCTTCGGCCAAGAACACTTATAATTCTTTTTGACTGAATATTCCTCTTGTCTTTTATGAGCTTCCGCTGTGTAATGATTTATGTTTTATGAATTATTTTAAGTGAAACTCTTTTGCGTAAGATCCTACAGGGGGTTGTTTTGAGCTTCCGCAGATGTTGAGGGGAGATCGAGAGGGTAGTGAGGGAGGGTGGGGGAGGAGGGGGAGGGAGGGGCTAGCAAAACAGGTGTAGGAAACCATAGATTTGAAAGAAAAAACTCATTATTTTATAATTATCAATATTGGAAACCTATTTGAAATTTGAAACGAAAAAATAAAATTTGACGGGAAGGGAGACAGAGGGAGAGGCTGTCAAGCAAGCAAGACGGAGGAAGGAGAGTGGTACCTTAAAAAAATTCGAAAGTAAACCATCACTGCAGGGCAAGTCAAATTAACAATATTTATTTTTATTAAAAAATGAACAACTCTCATTCTCTCTCTTTATTCTCTTCCTTCCCCTCGTCCCTCCTCTCTTCCTTCCCCTCTTCCCTTCCCTCTTCCATTCCCTCTCGTATCTTCCCCACGGCTTTCACATTTTTCTCTAAAAACAACATATCTGCCCTCTCATTTCTCTCCCCTCTTATCCCGCTCACCCCTCCCTCCTCTCCCTCCCTTCCCTCTTCTTTTCCCTTGCATTTATCTCTTTCGTTTCTCCACTTTGAGAACATGACCTCCTTTCCCTTTTCTCTCTCACTCTACTCCCTCTCCCTTCCCTTTTCCCTCCCCACTTTCTCCTTCTCCCCTTCCTTTTCTGTCACTCCCTCTCTCTCTCCCTCTCCCTTCCCTTTCCCCTCTCCAGTTTCTCCTTCCCCTGTTCCTTTCGGATCTCCCTCTCCCTCTCCTTTTTCTTTTGCTTCTCCTACCTCTCCCTCCCCCCCTCCCATCGTCTCCCTTCTTGTATTAAAAAACCACCCAAATGTCAACCATTGTCCCCACCCTCTCCCTTCTCTAACACTACTCTTCTCTCCTCCCTCCCCCTCTCCCTTCTTTATTTCCCTCTCCTTCCTTCCCACCTCTCCTTCTCCTTCCCCTCTTTCTCCTCCTCTCACAGCGACAACAACCCCCCCTCTCTCTCTCCCACTATCGCTCCCTCCCAACTCTCCCTCTCTCTCTTCTGCGTCTCTTCCTCCACCCTCTTCCCTCTTTCCCTCTCTACTCTCCCCCGTCTCTCTTCCACTCTCAGGTTCACTCTCTCTTCCTCCCCTCTCACCCACAAAATCCACTCTATTCTCCTCACATTGACCCTCTCTACTCTCTTCTCCCTCTCCCCCCGCTTCCCTCACACCCCATCTGTCACTATTTCCCCCTTCAAGACCTTTTAAACCCGGTTCTCCCTCCAATATTTCTCCCCTTTCTCTCTCTCCCTTCCTCTCTCCCTCTCCATCTCCCTCCCTCGCTCCCTTCTCCTTCCCCGTCTTCTCTCCCTTCCTCCCTCTCTTCCTTTCTCTCTCACCATCTTCCCCTCCCTCCCTCTCTCCCTCGCCCTCCCTCTCTCTCCCCCCCTCCCTCTCTCTCCCCCCCTCCCTTCAACCTTCCATTCCACCCTCCACTTCCTGCCACGTGGCAGCTGCAAAGATCTGCAAAGATTCTCCTTTTTTGTGCTCACCTGCATTCCCTCGAGTTGCGAAAAAGTCGTGAGTTGAACCAAATTTCGATATCCGATATTATTTTTCGCGAGAACTGTCACATGGAACCTGTTTCTCCTGAGAGAGGGAGACAGAGAGGGAGAGAGAGAAGGGAGAGGGAAGAGAGCGAGTAAAAGAGAAAGAAGGTAGAGAGAGAAGAGAGCAAGAGAGAGAAAGAGAGAGAAAGAGAATTGAAGAAGTAGAGTAAGATCAAATTCTAACTTTTTTTTTGTTTTTCCCTCACCAAATTCTCAGAGACAGTGGAGGAGAGAGAGAGGGAAAGGAAGGAGGGGGAGAGAGAGGGAGAGAGTCGAATTATTAGAGTAAAGACCTAACATTTACTCCTTTTTTTCCCCCTTTTTTTTGTTGCTTCTCCCTCACCAAAAGGAGGTCAAAAAGAAAGAAAGACAATAGGTTTCCTCACCTCCTCCATTTTCCGCATTTCCGAGCGAGCGTAAAGAGCAAGGAGGTAGACACCTGCAAAACGACAAAAAGAAAGAAAAGAAAAAAAAATGGTGCATCTGTCAAAATTCTTCGAAGGTAAGAATAAATATTTGTAAGCTGCTACATTGTTCTTCTCTCCCTCTCCCTCTCCCTCTCCCTCTCCCTCTCCCTCTCCCTCTCCCTCTCCCTCTCCTTCTCCCTCTCCCTCTCCCTCTCCCTCTCCCTCTCCCTCTCCCTCTCCCTCTCCCTCTCCCTCTCCCTCTCCCTCTCCCTCTCCCTCTCCCTCTCCCTCTCCCTCTCCCTCTCCCTCTCCCTCTCCCTCCCCCTCTTCCTCTCCCTCTCCCTCTCCACCCCCCTCCCCCCCTCCCCCCTCCCCCTCTCCATCTCTCCCTCTCTCTCACCCTCTCCCTCTCTCTCCCTCCCTCTCTCTCTTTCTCCTCCCCTCGCTCTCCTCTTCCACCTCACCTCATCTCTCTCCTCACTTCTCCACCTCCCCCTCCCTCTCCCTCCCTCTCCCTCTTCCTCTCCATCTCCCTCGTCCTCTCCCTCCCTTGCTCACTTCCTCTCCCTCTCCCGCTTCCTCTCCTCCCCCCACACCCTCCCCCTCCCTCTCCCTCTCCCTCTCGCTCTCTCCCTCTCTCTCTCTCTCTTCTCATTTATCCTATATCCTTCCCTCCTTGTTGTCATTTTCCCATTCCTCCCTTCCCGTTTTCTCTCACTCTCTCTCTCTCTATATGACAGTATTTTGCCCTCGCTTTTGACACTTCTCTCTCCTCTCCACCTCTTTCTTCTCTCGCACCTCTTTTCTCTCCTCTCCTCTATCCTCTCCCAGCTCTCTCTCCTCTCTACTTTCCCATTTAGCTCTCCTCTCTCCTCTCCCAACTCTCTGTCCACTCTCCTATCCCACCTCTCTCCTCTCTCTCCTCTACCACCACTCTCTCCTCTCCCACCTCTCTCTCCTCCCTCTCTCCTCTCTCTCCCTCTCCTCTCCCACCTCTCCCTCCTCTCCCACCTTTCTCCTTTCCCACTCCCTACTCTCTGCTCTCCCACCTCTCTCTCCTCTCTCCACTCCCACCTCTCACACCCCTCTCTCCTCTCTCTCCTCTCTCTCCTCTGCCACATCTCTCCTCTCTCTCCTCTTCTACCTCTCTCTTCTCTCCCGCCTCTCTCTCCTCTCTCCTTTCCCACCTCTCTCTCCACTTTCCACTCCCACCTCTCTCCTCTCTCTCCTCTGCCACATCTCTCCTCTCTTTCTTCCACCTCTCTCTTCTCTCCCAGCTTTCTCTCCTCTCTCTCTTCCACCTCTCTTCTCTCCCAGCTCTCTCTCCTCTCTCCCCTCTCCTGCCTCTCTCTCCTCTCCCACCTCTCTCCTCTCTCTCCTCTCCCTCCTCTCACCTCTCCCACCTCTCTCTCCTCTCTCCTCTCTCACCTCTCTCTCCTCTCCCACCTCTCTCTCCTCTCTCCCCTCCCTCCTCTCTCCTCTCCCACCTCTCTCTCCTCTCTCCTCTCCCACCTCTCCCACCTCTCTCTCCTCCCTCCTCTCTCACCTCTCTCTCCTCTCTCTCCTCTCCCACCTCTCTCTCCTCTCTCCTCTCCCACCTCTCTCCTCTCTCCTCTCCCACCTTTCTCCCCTCTCCTCTCACATCTCTCTCCTCTCCCGCCTCTCTCTCCTCTCTCTCCTCTTCCATCTCTCTCCTCTCTCTCCTTTCCCTCCTCTCTCCTCTCCCACCTCTCCCACCTTCTCTCTCCTCTCTCCTCTCTCACCTCTCCCTCCTCTCTCACATCTCTCTACTCTCCCACCTCTCTCTCCTCTCGCTCCTCTCCCACCTCTCTCTCCTCTCCCACCTCTCCTCTCGCCTCTCCCACCTCTCTCCTCTCTCTCCTTTCCCCTCTCCCACCTTTCCCACCTCTCTCTCCTCTCTCCTCTCCCACCTCTCTCTCCTCTCTCTCCCACCTCTCTCTTCATTTATTTTTCCATTGACACAATTTCCTGTCCAATCTTTCATTTAGTTTTCAAGTTTTTTTTTTTTTGACTCTCTCATGATGTGGAGTACAAAAATCCTAAAAAACACAAAAAAAACCTTTTAGAAAACCCTTTATAGAAAAAGTTAAAAAAAAAACTTTTTGAAAAACATTAAAGAAAATCTTTTAAAAAATCCTCTGAAAAAACTTAATAAAGCCTTTAGATTTTTTTTTTTTTTTTTTAAAACAAACTTTAAAAAACCCTTAAAAAAAAACTTTAGAAAAACCTTTAGAAAAACCTTTAAAATTAATATTTACAAAAACCTTTAAAACGACCTTTAAAAAATCCTTTAGAAAAACCGTAAAAAAAATAATAGAGTTGAAAATTACATTTTAGTTCAAAAGTCATTGTTCTTCATGAAGATCTTCTACACTTTTTAGTGAAAATAAGAAAAAATACCAATAAAAAGCTAATGAAGCAAAAGCTTAAAAATAAAAATCTTAAAAAAAGTTGGCTGGCTTTTTTTTTATTATAATTATTATTATCCTCTTTTTGTGTTATCGTATTTAAACGAGAGAATAACAATAAAATACATAACTAGTTTGGTGGAGGAAATTTGTATATATATATACATATATATATATATATATATATGTATATGTGTGTGTGTGTGTGTGTGTATTTTTTTTTGTAATTTGATCATATTAAAAAATGACTTCAAAAAGGACCTTAAAAAATGAACCTTAAAAGTGACCTTAAAAATGGCTTTAAAAATAATTGCTCGTCAAAGAGAGTCCACCAAAATCTTTTAAAATTCAAAATATTTTCGAAAAAATCTAACTATTTTAAAAAATTTCAAAATCTTTTTGAAAAAAATCACATTTAGCCCAAGAAACCTAAAATTCTACCACAAAACTAAGAAAATTTAAACCAAAAATTGAAAATCTGATCTAAAAAAGCCCAATTTGAAATAAAAATTCCAGAATGTATACCAAGTATTTCAAATCTGATCCAAAATTGACTATTTTGAATCAAAAATTCAAAATTTTAAACCAAAAAATTCATAAAATTAAACCTCAACTTCCAGAATTCAATCCGAAAAACCCGTAAAAAATTACAAATTTTGGCCCAAAAAAAAGGAAAATCAAGACAAAAAATCCAAAATTTAGATCTTAGATTCCAAAAAATAGAAAAACCAAGGCAAATTAAACAAAAAAATCCAAAATCTAGACCAAAATTTCCAAATTTTCGACTAAAATTCCAATTTTCACACCAATAGTTCCAAAAAAATAGACCATAAACCCCAAAATTTCCAAAATTTTAGACCTAAGAATTCCAAAAATTAATAATAAAAAAAAAAAATCAATGGAAAAAAAAAACAAAATCTAAAAATCCAATTTTTTTCTAAAAAAACGAAAATAAAAAGAATAAAAAAAAATAAATAAAAAAATAAAAAAATGGAAAAGGGTACTGACCAAAAGGGGGTATACAAGCGACAAAAGCTTGCCATATATGAAAATCCAATCTGGACCCCAAATAAAAAAAAAGGGGGGGGACGGGAGAGGGGCTTATTTATCTATTTATTTATTGACATATTGCTGGGTGTATTTATTCTTTTATTAGTTTATTTATTTATTTATTGGTTTATTTCTTTTTTTCTTCTTTTTATTTATTAATTTAATTTATTAATTTAATTTATTAATTTATTGATTTAGCAATTTATTAATTTATTTTCAGATTAATGATATTAAATTTGAAAATAAGAAAGAGCAGAGAATATGAACACCCCCATTTTTTTTTTATCATTAGTACCAATTTTTTATTAAAAAATAAATAAAATAAATTTGAATTTGAATTTTTTCCTTTTTTTTTTTTCATAAATAGTGTGGAATCTTTAGCAATTCTTTAAAAATATGCATGATTTGAAAAAAAATAAAAAATTACACAAACCAACACAAAAACAAACAAAATAAATAAATAAATCAAATGCAGTAATGCAGTAAAAAAATAAAGAAATAGGAAAAAAATATATATATATTAAAAAAATATTAAAAAAAATATTAAAAAAAAATTAAAAAAATAACAAAAAATGAAAGAAATAAATAATACAAATAGATAAATAAATTAAAAATCAAATAAATAAATAAATAACTAAATAAAATAAAATAAAATAAACAAAAAAAATAAAAAATTACCCCAAGCGATTCGGTTGTCTCGCGGGTCCCAATAGTATTTCCGCCGCCCTCATCATATCCATATCCTCCCCCTCTCTCTCTCTATATCCCTTTTCTCCCCCTCCATTTATCCTATTTAATCCGATTAATTTTTCTTTTCGAATTTTTTTTTCTTCTTCGATAAATTTTTCAGTTTCTCTCATTTTTTCATGTTCGTTACCTTTTTCTTCTCCGCTAATTTTTTCGCTTTCTTCATTATTTCCATTTTTTTTTACGGATGGTTGCTGTACGGAAATTTGTGACATTTGTCTTTTCCATAATGACAGGTATTTTTCAAATTCGTACTTTTTTTCCCCTAAAACAAAATTTCTGACACACAATCTTTGAAAAAAAATGGCCATTAAGGATTTTAAAATAAAAAAAAGGGTTTTAAAATAAAATAATCATTGAAAGATAAAAAAAAAAAAAAACAATCAAGTAGTACACCGTGACAAAAAAAAAAAGTACCGCGCGGATTATTCACACGTTCTTTAGAGCCCAGCACTGAATATTCGCACGTTTTGAGATCCCGCACTATATATCCGCAAGGTTTAAACACCCGCACTAAATACTCGCACGTTTTGAGCTCTCGCACTAAATATTCGCACCTTTTGAGCTCCCGCACTCAATATTCGCACGTTTTGAACTCCCGCACTAAATATTCGCACGTTTTGAGCTCCCGCACTCAATATTCGCACGTTTTGAGCTCCCGCACTAAATATTCGCACGTTTTGAACAATGCTTGGAGATAGCTCCTGATTGTAACTGCTGAAAAACACCTCTTCTGATGCAAATTGCAGGAAGAGTTTTTGAATTTTGATGTTGTTCCTACAATTAATAACAAATTTTGTGTCCAAGAATTCTGGAATGTAATGCAATGCACTAATATATTGCATTCAAACATTTTCTGTTCATTGTTACATTTATCATACTTTGGATTCATTTCAGGATTCTACCTTGCCACGTGGCAATAGTTTAGCAGTCTCATCTGCCCACTGATCTGCACGTGGCACTTGTCTGGCAATACAGTAGTTTTCCAACTGGTGCTATTTCGTCTTTTTTTTTTGTTTTTTTAAACCTGTGACGTGGCACCATCGCAGCATTCGAACTTGGTACATCGCATCAAACTAGCATTCCATTCTGCCACGTGTGATAATTTCTATATTTTAACATCCTAACGTTTTAACGTCGACGTTTTAACGTCGACGTTTTAACATCCTAACGTTTTAACATCCTAAAGTTTTAACGTCGACGTTTTAACAGTGTTTCCTGTCAGTAATTCATAACTGGCTAGTATGGAAGCAAACGAGGGAGAAGAACTTCCTTTGGATCTCGGTCTCTCCCTTATCCCTCGTCACGAACTCCATTTTGTCTTTTTCCGTCGAGACAATTCTCCATTATCTTTAGATGAATGGCAGCTGAAAGAAACTCTTTTAGAATATTTTAAGCGACAAGCCGGTCTTGTTTTAAAAAACGAGCGAGATTTGCGCGTCCAAAAAGATCGCGATATTCACAAAAAACGAAAAGACGAACGCGTGGCTTCTGCCGTTTTGGATTTGTCGGGACAGTGTACGGATTTGGTGACAAAGGCTTCTATTGTGAAGGAGAAGATGACAAAAGTTGAGATTAGGGTTTCTGGAAACAAGCTGTTGTGTGAAGCCAATATTCCTCCTTTTGCAACTTTTCTCTCTCTCGAAGAACAATGGGAGAAAGTTTTTGGCCCAAGCATTGGTGGTACGGATTCTTCACAACGATTAAATTCCCTATTTATTGTATTGTGTCTTTTTTTACATGCTTTTTGTGCATGTTTTTTTATGTATGTTTTTTTATTCATGTTTATTTATGACTAGAAGCTTAGTTCCATTTTTTTTACCTCTTTTACTAAATCAATGGGCATGTTCTTATTTATATTTTTCTCGTCACCTTCCGGTCATGTTACCCGATATTTGGTCAAAAATCGGGTGACGTCACTTAAAGATGAACAAAGTTTTGACCAAAACATGACCCAAAAACATGACTTGAAATAATATAATATAAGTGAGAGTATGTCTTGTACCTCTTTTTGTACTTTGTAAGTGTTTGTAAAAGCTTTTTGTCATATAAACAATGTAGGTGCTATCTTTTCTATTTCTTCTCAACTTTTGGAATGTCATTTGTTTATAAAATTGAGCAATTTCGAAAAAAACCTGAAACTTTGAACTACCCTAAAAAACCATAGAAAAACTTGAAAAACCCTGAAAACCCCTAAGAAATTCTAAAAACCCTGAAAACCCTCGAAAATCCTAAAAACCCTGAAAACCCGGAAAAACACCCTTTAGAAACTTCAAGAAACACTGAAAAAACTTTAAAAAAAATTCCTTCATAACCGCAAGTTACAAGTCTGAAGACCAGTAGGCCTGACACTCTCCACATCAATTTCTAACATTCAACTCTAAAAAACCCTAAAAAATCTTTAAATTTTTAGGAATCCGAAAAAGAAAAAAATTAAAATCCTCAGAAATTCTACAGAAAATCTGAAAACCCTAAAAAACACCTTCAAACCACTTAAAAAGGCCCATATATCCCTCCTTTACAACCCCAGGTTACAAGTCTCGAAGACCGGGTGGTAAACCTGACACTCGCCTCCTCTATCTCTAACCCTAAACAACCCTAAAACCCTTAGAAAGACCACTTTAAAACCCTGAAAAGTTATCCTGAAAATTACTTTATAAAATCTCAAATACCCTCCGTCATATCACAGGCTACAAGTCTCAAAGACCCGGGGGTAGGCCTGACACTCTCCACATTAAAGGAATTCCTTCTCGGTGGTTAGCGGAACCTCGAGTTTCATCAAATCCGTCTTTATTGGTCACACACTCTTTGCTCTCCGTTTTTGGGCCAATCAGGTACCTCATTCTCTTCCCCCCTCTCCCCTCCCCCCTCTCTCCTCTCTCCTCTCCCCTCTCTCCTCTCTCCTTTTTCCTTTTTACTCTCCCCACTCCGGAATTCGAACAATTTTTCTACGTCCCTTTTACTTTTTCTTTTTCACACATTCTTTGCTCTCTGTTTTTGAGCCAATCAGGTATCTCATTCTCCTTTCCCCCTCCCTCTCCCCTCTGCCTCTCCCCTCTCCCCTCTCTCATCTGCCCTCTCCCCTCTCTCATCTGCCCTCTCCCCTCTCCGCTCGCCAGAAATTTAAGACGAACAATTCTTTTTTGTTTTTTTTTCTTTTTTCTTTTTCACCCATTCTTTGCTCTCAGTTTTGGGGCCAGTCAGGTATACCTGCCATTTCTATTAGAGTTAGTGAATTATCATCGTTAACACTTTATTAGAATCAACTACAATGTATTGTAATTATTGTCGTTAACAAATTATTTGAAGCAACTACACTGTTTTGTAGTTATTGCCATCAACACTTTATTAGAATCAACTACGCTAATCATAATTATTGTCGTTAACACTTCATTAGTATCAAACACACTATATTGTAGTTATTGTTTTTAACACTTTGTTAGAATCAACTACGCTATGTTATAATTAGTCTTAACCCTTTATTAGAATCAACTACACCAAATTATGTTTTGATATGTGGCAGATTATGGGCCACTTCACCGAATAATGTTATTAACACTTATTTATGATTTTTGGATCGAAAAAACATTCAAATTATAATGGTTAATCAACTCTAACAATGGTGGGCAGTTTATCTTTGTTTCTTGTCTTTGAACATACAATAAGAAAGGTGTGTCTTCCTCTAAAATAATTAATTGTATTAAATGTACAGAAATTAGTGTGTACCTCATTTTGTTAAGAAAAAACAAACAACCAAACAAATAAAGAAAAACACAATAAACAAAAGGAAAAGACAACAAAATCAAATGTATGCGAGTTAAATTTGTCCACTTAGACCCCCTTTTTTACAAGGGAGGGGGAGGAAGGGAGGTGGGGAGGGAGGGGGGGGGAAGGAGGAGGGAAGGAGATAGTTCGACCCCATTATGTTTTTTTGGTGCCATAGACCATACTACACTGCCTACCGCTATTAGAGTTAGTGAATTATTAGGGTTAACACTTTATTATAATAAGCTACGCTAAATTATTTGTTAGAATAATGAATTTTTAGTCCTTTAATTGGAGAATTTGAATACAATTTCAACAGGAAACTGGACATTTTTATGAGATAGAAATTAGTCCTCTAAGCAAAATGAAAGCGATTCAAACAGAAGACTGGACATTTTAAAAGATAAAAATTAGTCCTCTAAACAAAATGAATGTGATTTCAACAGAAAAATGGAAATTTTAAGTCTTAAAAATCTAAAAATCATCCTCTAACCGGACAATTTTTGACCCTGATTTTAAACAGAAAACTGGAAATTTTAGGAGATGCTGATGTCATCAAAGCTGCCCGAGAAATGTCCAACCTTTCTATCGGAGGCTTGGGAGCTCGGCTGAAATGTGAAGTAATTGTACAATACGAGGATTATGAAGGGTTTTGCAAGGCAGTACGAGCCTTTGCAGGGAGGGTTTTGAAAAAGGTACTCCATTTTTACCTCTCCCTTTTTTTTGTTTTAAAACTCTTTTATCTTTATTAGCAATTACACTCAGAAGAAAAGGGCATATATGAGTACCGGATCACGTGAGCCTTTGCAGCGAGGGTTTTGGAAAAGATTCTTCATTTTACCTGTTTCTTTTTTCATTTTTAAAACTTTTTCGTCTTTATTGGCAATTATACTCACAAGAAAAGGGCGTATTATGAGTATCGGATCAGAGCTGTTAATGGTGTATAATTAACAAATTTGTCAAATTTGTGTGTTTTGAGAAAGATTAAAAAAAAAACATATGTTAAATAATACAGCGGTAGAAAACCTTCTCCTTGAGAGTAATTGGGTTTTGTGAGTCTTGGGATGCAGGGCCACTTTAATTTAATTTAATTTAATCTAATCTAATTTCCTATTTAATTTGAAAGGTGGACGAATGATTCATTGGTTTCTTATGTTTTTACGATTTTTTACAAAAGACGTAGAGTAGCATGTAACAGAAATTTATATAGTTTTTTAGGGTTTTCGTCTTATTGAGCTAATCATGCATTCTCTTGTTTAGTTCGTTTGTATCTGTAATCTTTACTTGACCATGTATTACATATATGCTGGATACTTGTGTTTTTTATTTCCCTCCTCCCTCCCTCTCCCCGTTCCTTCCCTCTCCTCCTCAAATAATTTCTCGCATTTTCTTCTTTTAGCAAAAATTTAAAGTTTCCGCCGTTTTGGTCTTTTGGGAAAAAGACAAAAAGTACAAAAAAGACGACCTTTTCGGGGAAAGGACAATTTCTTCGGAGAGAATGGTGTCTAAATGGGGTGTTTCGAGTTCCGGAGGACGTATCATTCCCTCTCTCTCCTCCCCTAAGGAGAATCTAAATTCTTTATGCTTACAAGTCGTTTGTTCGATTCATTTTTTGGTGCTATTGGAACTTTCACCTAAACTCTTTACTCGTTCGAGTTTTTTATCCTATACTTTTTTTAGTGCTATGGGAACTTTGATCTCAACTCATAATCTAAACTCTTTACGATTCCAAGTTTTTTTACGCTTTCAAGTTTTTTGTGTGATTCATTTTTTAGTATTATTGGAACTTTCACAGGAAGGCTCGAAGCTTGTCGCCACATACACAGTAGAGTGTGACGAGACAGACTTTTTCAGCGACAAGAATGTGCGACGTCGAAAATTTGAAAAGGAGAGAGAGGAAGAGGAAGTAAGGAGATTGGAGATGCAGGAAGAGAGGAGGAAAGGTATCGAGGCCCAGAAGGCAGAACTTGCACGTTTGGAGGAAGAACGGAAACTGGCAGAAGAGAGGGAACAAATGTTAAGGTATGCAATTTATAGAGATGTATTTAATTGTTTCTGGTTACTCTTCTCTACTTCAGTTCTATTCGAAATGCCATATGTAGGTGTTTCCATGCAATTGTCCAAATCACCTTTAGGTTTTTCCAGTTTAAAAAATATGGGCCGCAGTTTTTGAAGGTCAAAATAAGGGTAAAAATAGGGTTAAAAATCCTATAGAGCCGGTAACGGAATAAGTGCATTTCCATGCTGCATTATGGAACGAAAGAAACTCAAAGACAAATGGTCTGGCAGAGAGGAGGAGGAGAGAATAAGGGAGGAGGAGGAGGAGCGGCTTCGTTTGGAGGAAGAGGAGAGGCGAGAGGTGAGTCCCCTTCAAACGTTTCACTGAATGATAGAAAAGGGAAAGTCCGTTGGAAAATGTTATCGACTCTTTAATAGCGATATTAAATGGAAGAATATTGAATATCCCTTTCTCCAACGACCTTGTTGTATCCAGGTTCACTACTATATACCGAATGTTTTGGAAGAACCTATTGTTGACCAATCGAATATGTCAAAATCAGATCTTATACTTGAGTTATCAATGCTAATCCACACTTATTCTGGTATCTCTCCATCATAGGTGTTCTATACCTCATAGTTTGACCTATATCGATTCATCTATTTTCACCTTAAAAACCTATTGAGTAGTCGCTGTGGACCACGCTATCTAGTTTTTTATTGGTTGGTTACTTAGTAGGTTTTTTTACCAATTATGAAATGACACGTTTTCTCGATTTCCTCCACATATTACTCATTTATGTACTCCTGCAATTAAATGTCTATGGCCGTTTTGTTTAGCTCCCCTTGGTGCCCAAAACCCTAAAAAACCCTGAAAAAACCCTTAAGAGTGGAAAGGAAGATTTTTTTCCGCACTTCTTTATTAATACGTCTATTTTGGTAAAACAACATTGTTAGAGTGGAAATAAATATTTTTTTTTTCAACGTCTTTATTTACGGCTATGTTAAACAACTTTGTTTTCGACAGGAAGAGGAGAGGAGGCTCTTGGAAGAAGAGAGGCAACGCAGACAGGAGTGGGAGGAAGAACAAGAGAAGTTGAGAGAGGAGGAGCGGTTAAGAAGGGAGGCAGAGGAAGCAGAGAGAAGGGAGCAGGTGAGTTGACATCTGTATCATAGTTCAAATGTGCGAAAACAATTGGGCTATACTTGTGTTGTATGGTTCGGGGACACCACATACGTTTTTCGGATTGTTTTCGCACATTTCAACTATTTTGACTCGTATGGATTACACACCAATTTTATTTGTCGACCATAAAATAGTGTGGATTGATATCACGAGAGTCCGGGATTGCCACTTTTCGCCTCAAGATGTTTGTGTCGATCAAATTCTCATAGAGTGGTGTATAGGAGAAATCACATGGATGTTATGAACCTCTAATTTAGTTCAGTTTAGTTTTTTAACCTTCAATTAACGAATCTTAAGGATTCTCATAAAATTTCTTTATGTTTTTGACGTGGAAAGAAATCATAGGCAGGTCCAATCAAGTAGGGCATAAGGCTGTTCCGTTGTGAGATTGTTATATATTGTGTATATTATATAAGTATATATATATTGTGTTTGTTTTTTCTTTATGGATAGGAGGAGAGAATGGCGATGGAGGAGGAGATGAGGGCAAAGGAGGAACAAAAGCTGAGGCTATTAGAAGAAGCTCGACGTCTACGTGACAGACAGAGGGAGGAGGTTGAAAACACAGAAAAACGCGCAAAAGAAATGAGGTATTATTCTTTCGGGGAATGTTTGACTTTGTTGTTGAACGATTTTGATGAAGAGGCGTTAAGTGTTTCAGATGATGTCAAAAATGGCTTAAATATAAGATGAAGGTTGATTTTGAGCCTTCAAAAATCTAGGTTAAGAGAAAAATTACGCTTTTTCTGGCTGTCTTGTTTGAACTTATTGATTATTTGATTATATGATTATTTAATTATTTGATTTTTGTCAATAATGGGCCATGGTTTGGGTCTTTCTGGGACAGGTTGCGAGAACAAGTGGAAGAACGGATGCGAGAGAGGTGATTTTACTTATCTCCAACAAATAAGTGAAGAAATAATACTTGAAATAAATTCTTAAATTCAAAAGTTCTGCTTATTTTCAGTGGAAGAACGGAAGGTTTATGGTTTTTGAGGTTTAGGAAAACTGTTTATTAACTTCTCTCCTTTTACTGGATGTGTGTACATTCTGTGAGTGCTCGGTCGTTTTTATTAACGATATCCTTTTCATATTTCTTGTCCTCCGATAAAACGAAGGAAAGAAGAAAGGGTTCCCTGACAGAAAACGCTTTTCTGTATACATTTGTATATCTTATCATAATTTTAGTATCGTTTATTTATTGTTATTGTTTGTAATGATGGTAAATATCATTTTTTGTTCCTTTTTGTATTGTGATTATTGTTCTTGTATGTAATAATCATAAGCGCCACTATTGTTATTTAGTTGTATTGTGATGAGTGAGAGAGAGAGAGAGAGAGAGAGAGAGAGAGAGAGAGAGAGAGAGAGAGAGAGAGAGAGAGAGAGAGAGAGGAAGAGATCGTTTTCTTATTTCTATTCCTTTACCTGCATGCGTTTCTGTAATACAGACGAGAGCAAGAGCGATACAACGGATACGGAAACAGATACGGAAACAACAACGGCGATTCTCGCATGGATCACCGTCGTGGGAATGAGGACGAAAACGATGTCGACGAGAGATGGCCATTGGACGGGACTCAAAGCGCGGCGTCCATAGAAAGTGCGTCTCTTTTGAAAAGATCGGCTCAGGAGATCACAAGAGTGAATCTCGACAGCGATATTTCCTTTACGACGGAGAAAGAGAGAGGCGAAAAAAGTACTTTGTGGGAAGGGGAGGAGGGAGGGAGTAAAGAATGGAAGGTGGGAGACAAGGGAACGGATGATAGTATGTTATGGAGTTACAAACGGTTGAGGAGTACAGTGGTTAGTGTTCGTTGATGATAATATCGAGAGTGAATCTGCGTGTTTTCGAGAATCGTAATGTTTTTTTTTTCAGTTCCTTTTTTTTGTATTCCTTCGTCTTTTTCTTCTTCCTTTTCTTTTTCCTTTACATTTGGCATTAGTTGAATAGCAATTTCAGTTTTGAACTTCTTTGGGGAAGCTTTTACGATTTGTTTGTTTTCAAACTGAAAGTAGGCCATTCTATGAACCTCAGTTTGCCGAATTTTAGATCTAAATACTGTTGAAATGCACAATTTTGCCTAGATTTGAAAGACCTAGGCTCAGGAGGTTTCGTGGGAGGACCAAATTCCGAAGATAGTACTCAAAAGTCGTTTTAATCGTCTAAGTTTGTCATTTTAAGAAGGGCTGCCCTACCCTGCAAATTGCCTACTGCAACTACAAAAAAAAAAAAAAAAAAGTTGTTATCAGCAAGTCAAACATCGTTAATTGTTATGACTTAAGACTGGAGAATCTATGTCAACGTACACTTATAACTTGGGTGCTCTTGTTGCTTTTTGTAACTAAAATAAATTGTATTGTGCTCTTCTAAGATGTTTGCCATCGCATTTTCTTAATAAAGTTATTATTGGTGGGCAGAAAAACCGGGACGAGGTTAGTGTCATTAACACTAAAAGTGAGATTAAGCAAAGATAAAAGACTTTTAAAGCTCCTCAACGGAAAGCTCAATCGTTGGGACGTACAATAATCAATTTTGTTTTTATGTTTTTTTGTCAATGGCATCATTTACATGAAATATTCTGAAAAATATTAAGGGAGAGAAAAATACTCATTTTTACTTCAAGTAGCGATAAATGTCAAAGAGGTTTTTCTGATAATCGATAGATACTGTTTTAGAGGTAAAATATTCAGTATATGGAATTGGTATCTCATAGCCCCGATAATAGCAATATCACTGATATAGACATGCATCCTTTCTCTTCCTTAGACTCACTGCACTATTTTATGTTTATCTGTACATTCAATATAATGTACAGAGAGCATTGTGTGCCTAAAAATATAGAAGAGTTCCTCAAGTTTTGAAATAAAATGTCTTTTGACTTTCATCGATGTTCCTCAATAAAATCTACAAGTACCGGCTTATGAACTTTGCAATGTTTTTGTATTATTAAAATCACGATATATCTCTACAATTTCAGCTTTACAATTCCAATTGATATATATCTCTCATCTCAAAGTAGCGACAAATTTAAGATCGAAATATATACATCTTGGTAGATTTTGCATTGAATTTACTATTGTCAAATTATCAACTTTGTCCAGTCTGGCCTCGTTTAGAATATGAGAATTCTCTTCTGTTACTTTATTTAAGATATAAAAAGGATCAGTCAGTAATGTTTTTTTCATCAACTTTATTTACACACAATAAAAAAAATGACGTTCATATTTATATTTGCAAAACTGAATGCAGCGTAAAAAATATGACAATTTCCAATACAGCCAAAGATGATCCGGCGGTTAAAAAACTAATAATAATAATTACAATAATTACAATAATAACAAAAACAAATAATAATTGTTTATTTCTCCTATTTAGATTTTTTATGCGGTTAATAATTGCCCACGTCACCTGGACTAAATGCAAAATCGTTTACATTAAAATCCTTTAAAATTTATTAAAATGTGAGCTTTATTAAGAATGTGAGACGATAAACCACCTGTGCACATGGGAACAAAGGAAATGAACAGCAAGAAAGAAACCGAAAAATTGAACTCGGCAAGAAGCAAAACCTAATCGAACAAAGAAAATTAATTGGAAAGGAACAAACGCACAAAGAAAGTTCACCGAAAGGAACAACCAACTCACTTATGACAAAAGTCAAAAAAAGTTAAAAGCAGTCCTTCAGAAACCTTTAAATTTCGCACATAGAAAACGCTCGAATCGAGTATCTCGCAAAAGAGTGTCAAGAAATAGTCGTTGATGTACATCACCACATCGTCACGTCACCATCAAAGGGTAAAAACTAGTGTTGTATCGAAAAATTATAGCGATAACACCGATACCGATAGTTATCGGTTACCGAACGGTCAGCCGTCCCGATATATTTGTACTTTCTGTACTTTCTGTCCAGAGTGCTTTCTGTCCGGTAAACTGAACGGTAAATTTACGAGAAATGTATGGTTGTTTACGGGAAATGAAAAGAATTTGACGAAAAAATACGTTGCACTTTGTAGTACTTTTTGGGCGGTTAACTGAACATAACTTTTTCTGGGAACGTACGGAATTGTACCGATAAACGGATGCAAAATAAGATTATGCGCGCCGCCGGAATCGAACGGAGGACATTCAATGAGAAAATACGAGCGAACTGTCAGCGTGAGCGCCGACATCTCGGAATGTCATTTTTGGCGGCTTTTGCCAAAAAAGCCGACGGATTGACACGTGGCAGGTTTTTAGTGGATCCCAAAAAATAAAGGGACAAAGCCACGGCGTCGGATATGAAAGGTACATCGTTTTAACTGGAGCCGTACTAAAGCCGTACACATCTTATGCCGCCGTACACATCTTATGCCGGCTACTTTACTTTCGGCTTGTACAAATGATCTGATTGGTAGGTACCTCAAGGGTTGTGAGTAGGGCGCGTCGGGGGAATAAGACGTACAATTGAGTGTACATGCCGTACATTTATCTGTACGGCTCGTACAGTTATCGCCGATAGTTATCGTTATCGGCATTATCGCCGATAAGTAGCCGATCTTATCGGCTACTAATCGGCGATAAGACCGATAGCGATATATCGTCCCAATATATCGATTATCGGGTCCCCGAAAAAAGGTCCATATCGGTTATCAGCAAATCCTTACCGATACACAACACTAGTAAAAGCTAAAAACTACACCGTGTATCGCTATTTTTTCGCCACTTCAAACATCTCTCTTTACACACTTGTCTGATTTTCACATGGAGACCACCAATCGGAGCTGGGAATCTTGGCTTTCAATCGCGACCGTCAGATCCATGATCGGACAAGCTTGTAGGGAGAAAATGTTTTTAAAGTGGCAAAAATAACATTAACACTAATAGCGATACACGATGCAGTGTTGCGTAACAATAGCCACTTACCAATAATTAGTGTTCCGATGATTGGCAGTAATTTTTCAGTGCATCAATTGGAAGCTAATTTCATGAGAAGCTCAAATGAATGTTTCGCTTTTTCTGGCCTTATGAAGAATTCAGAGTTAGACATGTTCTCCATTAGGCGCTCCAAGTAAACATGCGGATACGTCTATTTTTTATGTTTACTGGCACTGCCTTCCATTATGTCGTGCCAGTGAACATTGTTTCTCAAATTATGATTGGCGCCACGTAGGTTAGAGTCAAGATTTTGAAAATCTGCCAAATATCTTCAACGGAAAGTCAGAACGAAAAATGTGGACCACCTATAATTTTTGAAAATCTGCAAAATATCTTCAACGGAAAGTCAGAGCGAAATATTTGTACCAATGTAATGTACTTAAAGTATACCAGCATAATGTACTTAAGGTATAGTACGAGTATGCTCCAACGTACTATTTGTACCTTCATCAGGGTTTGTAACAAACCCTAACTTCTTCACTGTTATGGCTTTTACTTGAACGTCTGCCTCCAACGGAAAGCCTCTACCGTATTATGTGACATGTGTCACATTTTTACGTGTGTTAATAGAGCGAAAGCGCAGCAAACTGTGGACAGCGGATAGCGTGTACGACGTGTTCGGTTTTCATCACCTATTCGTGTTGGCGATATTTTTTACTCTTCACTTGAAAATCGTGCACATCGTCCAGGGTGTACATCGCGCACATCGTCCAGTTTGAAGAGACTCTCTTCAAACTGGACGATGTGCGCGATCGTCCAGTGTGAAGATACTCTCCTCGGCGAGGAGAGTATCTTCACACTGGATGACGTGCGCAATTGCTTCGCGAATCTAGAAAAGCTTAAAATCCAACGGTCGATAATTACGCCTATAATGTTGGAGCGATCCAGTAAACATGTTTCAAAATGTTTCATCTGACAAAAAAATAAAAATTGTACGAATATGTACGAAAGTGTACGGCATCCAGTAAACAACACCACTTTTCCTCTAATGGAAGTTCACCCTAAAGTTTCAGTACTAGGGTTCCACAATTAGGGTTTCGCAGTTAGGTTGTCACCTGTAGGATTTCCCAAAGCAGACGTGGAATCAAGAATCGTACTGAGTTTATACTCCAATATAGTATTGGCAACACTGGCCAATGAACCTTAATCGTACAAGCAAATGTACTTTTTTACAGAATTCTACATTTTTGGGTTTAAAACCCATATAGTATTAGGCAATACTGGCCAATCATCCTCGTATTCGTACAGTTAAATTTCCTTTTTTGACAACATCGTGCAGTTTTCTGTACCACATCGCTCCTTCTCTTACCTCCACTTGCCTTCCCCGTAAATGACGTGACGAGCAATACAGTACACCGTGAATCGTTATTAGCCTTATGTACGCTATATCGGCACCCCAAAATTTTGACATTCATACCTTAAACACAATAAATTACACTATTTAAGGACGTGGACCATAATCTGCCACGTCTCCAGGAGCTAAATTAGAATAAATGACGCTAATTTTTTCATTACACTAATAATTTCTATACGCTAATAACG
This sequence comes from Zygnema cylindricum, assembly GCA_037447655.1. Classification (NCBI taxonomy): domain Eukaryota; kingdom Viridiplantae; phylum Streptophyta; class Zygnematophyceae; order Zygnematales; family Zygnemataceae; genus Zygnema; species Zygnema cylindricum. The sequence continues at coordinate 103,268 of JBBHKE010002052.1, read as the reverse complement.
ATTCACGGTGTACTGTACCTTGTGTACCTTCTTCTGTCGTTTTCCCGAATATGCAGGGAAACCCTAATTCTTGTTCCACTTCTTCTCAAACGTTTGTTTTGAAACGCCAGTTTCTTGCAGCCTCTGAAAAGGAACCGCCTACGAATTGAAACATCCGGCGACCCACACTAAATGATTATGATTTCAGAATCAGATGTACGGCATATGGATTTTGCATACAGGCTTGGCAAGTGAATGTCTTAATATTAGGATTTCAGCCTTAGGGTTACAAACTTAGGGCTACAGACTCAGGGTTACAGACTCAGGGTTACAGACTTAGGGTTTCAGACTTAGGGTTTCCGAAGCATTGGCTGCGTCCAATATTCAATTTTGAAGCGAAACGCCATCGTCTCTCTCACCACGATTCTGCCCATGCCATGGCGTCCGGCAGCAACATGGAGTTACACGTCACCGCTATTTTGTCGCTTCCCGCTGATATTCTCGCGAAGATCTTCACTTCGGCCACTCGAGAGAAACGCGCTTTCGAGCTGGTCAAATATTCTCTTGTCTGCAAAACTTTTGAAGCCGGAGTAAGACGAGTTACTCGACTTTGTCTCCCAATGCGTTGGGAAGAGACTTTGGAAGATAAGTACATGAAGATTGTGAAGATGACACCTTACGCAGAGGAGATTTTTGTCGATGGTTATTTTGAGGAGAATGTTATAGTGCGATGGTCGAAAGTGATTGGACGATCATTGACTCACTTGTCTTTTGCCGGCGGTTATCTGCGGCATATAGAAGCCCTGTCGCTGTTTCATTGTCTTGAAAGCTTAACGATTGATTCAGTTACCTTGAGATTACCATTCGGATGCCCAGTTGACTGGACAGAAAAGTGGTCGTTGCCAAGTGTCAAGCAATAATAAGGCACATGTTCATGGAAATGGAGGGTTTGTATTTGCTCTTAGAGAGGTTTCCTAATCGTGAACTCTTGGATCGTCGCATACATTCTCCTAAGAAACTGCCTAAGATAAGTGTAACGATTCAGCATCAAAATTTGAAATCGCTCTTTTTTAGAGGAGAAATGTGTCCCTCAGTTCTTGTCGACTGTCCGAAACTAACTTCTCTCGAGCTCTGTGGCCTGCCCGAAAGAGAGTTAATCATAAAATCCGGCGACTGTTCGAAAAGTCTTTATGTTCGAAAAGTCTTTATATTGAACAATTACCGAACATTTTGGAGGATCTTCACCTGGAGCTCCCGGCATATTTCAAGGGAATCTCGCGTTTGACCGTTAAAAAAACGATGCCGATGATCTTATTTACACCTTGTTTCAGAAAAGCGTAGACACTCTAAAAACTTTGGTTGCCGGATCATTGAGGCTTTTACCTCATATCAAGGAGAAAGTCATAAGTACCAAGAATACATTCAAGCTTCCATATCTAAAAGCGTTGACGGTGGAAAATCTCAATGAAAGGTGGGTAATTTTAGATCATTTAACCAGGGAAACAACAACGTTGGGAAATTGTCAGAGGCGTTTGAATGAACAATATTTGGAGTTGCACGAGTGGCTCTCATCTTGTCCTTCTCTACAAGAAGTGTCTTTTTGCTTCTCTAACACAACAATTGATGCACCATATTTGTCTGGTTTTTTAGCGAAAGTTAGGAGATTGAAAAAGTTGTTTCCGAATGTTATTTTCAGGCATCCACGAGATTCGATTTTGTTTGTTTCATATCGGGTTCGTAGTTTTTTGTTAGAGGAAGAGTTAAACCCTAAACATTTATGAGTTTTGAGGGTCTCGAAGTGGATGAAAGTAGCGGGTTAAACTTTGTACTTATGTAAATTGAATGAGAAATCTCGTGAGAGCTTGCGGTTAAAAACTCCAGTAGTTATGGTGTCCATATAGTGTTAAAATTAGTATGCATCATATAGTGAGATTAGCGATTCTGTTCAACGTAGTTGACTTTTCCACTTAGTCAATATGTGGATTCAATGTGTTCTATGGTGAGATGCAATACTCAATACAACTCTCAGTGGTGTGACAAAGCGATTTTTGACATGTGAAGATGTAAATTTCTCTGTGCTGAATCCATAGCCTGATTTATTTTTTTTCATATTAATTTGTCCTCTTTATAGCTGATGAATGTAGAGAAGCATAGTCGTGAGAAGTTGAAGCAATGTGGGTATGTTTTTAAATCTGTTAATTGTTTTTGGCACAATAGTCTCAGGCGATGTCACTAATAAGTGTTGGTTGTGTAGAATCTCTTTTAACTTTTTCTCTAATACTTGGCATTATATCTCATAAGTACAAGGCGTCGAGCGTTACAAGTTCAATATTGTATGCATCGAATATGTTGTATCAAGTTTTGGAGGTTTTGACATCCGCGTATTCGCCATGGGAGCTTCAATTATGTGTTTTTCAATTTTCTGAAGTAAAACATTGTTAGTAATACAAATTAAGTCATGTAATGAGCAGATTACTAGAAAATTGAACAGAACAGTGAAAAATAGAATAATTACGCAATAAGAAATTCAATAAAGGACTCAAGTTATGCACAAGAAAGCAGCAAATTGCAGAAATTCACAAAGAAGTACAGTAAACACATAACATTCTGATGTTCCAGATTTATTATGATTTTTTTTAACAGAAGTAAAAACTTCCGATAGTTCGGATACAAGGGAGATTCCAGCAGCAGCTGAGGAGACCAGCTGGTTATTCATTTCATATGCTGTTGAGTATTTATGGAAAAAAAGTGCCAGAACTAAAACTGAGCTGAAACTGAAACTGCGACTGAACTGAATTTGCGACTGAACTGAATTTGCGACTGAAATTGCGACTGAACTGGATTTCACTATTCCAGAAGTTGCAGGTTGGTCTGCAGATCTCTCGCTTTCTCTCCCTCTCTCACCCTCTCCTCCCTCTCTCACTCCTTCTCCCTGCCTCTCTCTCTATCCTTCTAAGGCCAAATAACTTTCAGATCCTAAAGGGAATTTCTTGGCAGTATCCTCGATTAAACTTCAAATATTTTACAGTAAAAACAATAGAATCTGAATTCTATAATACCGTATGACTAATTCTCATGTGCCTAAGGCAGTTATTGGCCGACAGAAAAGACGTGACAAAAACTAACCAAAAAAACAAAAAAAAAGCTTCAAGTCTCTTTCATCGTCTTTACTGAAAGTAGCCGTAGCCGAGGAGCCATGGATTTGCAAGTCACGTCACAAGTCTTTGAGACTATGAGAAAGAGTTAGTGAAGCTCGGCTCCATACAGACCACGAAAATGTTATTTTTTTTCCAGAAACTTGGTCCATTTTTTTTAACAAAACCTTCGAAAAAAGGCACTCTATATTGACAAAGTACTGTAGCGTTTTAAAGGGTAGGTTTCCTTTTCGTAAAAATACTTAGTTCGCACAAATACTTAGTTTACAAGCACTTTCCTGGCTTTCTGTTCAGTTTTTATTATGAAATAAATTATATTTCTTGTCCTCTGATAAAACGAAGAAAAGAAGAAAGGGTTCGCTGACATAATTTTTTCTGTATACATTTATATTTCTTATCAAAATTATTGTATCATTTGTTTATTGTTATTCATTTGTAATGATAGTACATATCATTTTCTGTTCTTTTTTGTATTGTGATTATTATTCTTGCGTATAATAAATGATAAGGAGAGAGAGAGAGGGAGAGAGACAGAGAGAGAGAGAGATCGAGAGAGAGAGGAAGAGATCGTTTACTCATTTCTATTCCTTTACCTGCATGCGTTTCTGTAACACAGACGAGAGCAAGAGCGACACAACGGATACGGCAACAGATACGGAACCAACAACGCCGATTCTCGCATGGATCACCGTCGTGGGAATGAGGATGAAAACGATGTCCCCTTCCCGTTGTGGGAAGGGGAGGAGGGAGGGAGTAAAGAGTGGAAGGTGGGAGAGAAGGGAACGGATGATAGCATGTTATGGAGTCACAAATTGGTTGAGGAGTACTGTGGTTACTGTAGTGATCGTTGATGATAACGTCGAGTGGGAATCTGCGTTTTTTCGAGAACCGTAATATTTCTGTTCCGTCCTTCGTTTTTTGTATTCCTTTTTCTTTTTCTTCCTCTTCTTCCTTTTCTCTTTCATTTTCATTCAGCATTCGTTGAGTAGCAATTTCAGTTTTGAACTTCTTTGGGGAATTTTTAATGAGTAGTTTGTTTTTAAACTGAATGTAGGCCGTTCTATGAACCTCAGTTTGCCTAATTTTAGATCTAAATACTGTTGAAATGCACAGTTTTGCCTAGATTTGAAAGACCTAGGCTCAAAGGGAGGTTTAGCGGGAGGACTAAATTCTAGAGATAGATCTCAGAAGTCGTTTTAATCTTCTAAGTTTGTCATTTAAGAAGGGCTGTCCAACCTTGCAAATTGCCTGCTGCACCACAAAAAAAAAATAAAAAAAAATCAACAAGTTATCAGCAAGTCGAACATCGTAAGTTGTTGTGACTTAAGACTGGAGAAAACTATGTTCATGTACACTTATAAAATAGGTGTTTTTTTTTCAATTTTTGTATTTTAACAAATAGTAATATGCTTGTCTTTACCATCCTGTTTTCTTGATAAAGCTTATTATTGAAATTGTTATTACTATCATTGTAATTTATTATTTTTATTATTACTAATATATATGAAATGTTTTTTGTTCGGCGTGAGTATAAATAAAGTTGATGAAAAAAACTTTACTGAGTGAACTGTTTTATATCTTAAAAAAAGTAACAGAAGGCAATTCTCATATTTTAAACGCTGCCATAATGAAGAAGTTGATAACTTGACAATAAATTCAATGCAGCATCTGCCAAAATGTATATCTTTTGTTCTTAAATTTGTAGCTACTTGGAGATGAGAGATGTATATCAGTCGAAATTGTAAAGCTGAAATTGTAGAGATATATTGTGATTTTAAGAATTTTTAAAATTTCGAAAAGTTCATACACCGGTACTCGTCGATTTTGAAGAAGAATATTGAAATCGTGATTATCGACGATAATCAAACGACCTATATTATTTTAAAGCTTGACGAACCTTTTTATATTTTTAAGCATACTATGATCTTTGTAGATTATAGTGGATGTACGGATAAACATAATATAGTGTAGTAAGTTTAAGAAAGAGAACAGTATGGATGTCTATATTGTTGATATTATGATTATCGGGGCTATAAGATATCAATTCCATATACTGAATATTATAATTCTAAAATAGTAGATATCGATTATCAAAAAAAGCTTTATCGATTATCAAAAAAAACTTCTTTAACATACATCGCTACTTGAAATAAAAATGAGTACTTTTCTCTCCCTTAATATTTTTCTAAAAATATCATGGAAAGTGAATGATGCCATTGAAAAAAAAAAAAAATCAATTATTGTATGTTCCAAAAATTGAGCGTTTAGTTGAGGACCTTTGAAAGGTATTTGAACTTTGCTTGATATTGCTTCATAGTCGCCATTAGCGTTATTGATGTTGGTTTTTGGTGCGATCTTTGGCGATTTGCTTGTACCGGCAAGGATTCACTTGTACAGGCAGATTTCTACCGATTCACTTATTTTGTGACGTGACGTGACGCGACGAATCGAATTGGACGGAATCTGACGATGATTCCGCCAACCTTTATTTTGAGTACAAATTGTGTCAAGAACAAAGAGCGGCATATTTTGGTGGAAGAAGACAAATGGCAAATTCTCATTGCACCACTCATTCATTCAGTTCATCACAAGATTACATATAAAAAGGCATAAAGTGCATCAGAGCACTTTAAAACATCATCTCATGGAAATCTTGCAAATCATCACATGCAGATCACACTCTCTCAGAATACTTTCAGGATTCATAGAAAGCATCAACTTTATTTGATGAAGAAATCTTTGTACATTCTTTATTAGGATCTCTTCTTAGAACATAAGGAAAGAGAATGCAGCTTAATTAGAGTTAGTCCCTAGGAACAATTTGTATTCCAACCGGGGCTCACTTCGGATTACGCCTTGTGACCCCTTGACTATAACTACATTTCCTAAGCTGCTCAAACCTGTCTATTCTAATGATTTGCTTCTATGCTTCTCCCATTGCTATCTACTTAGTGATTCTCAAAGGCTAAGTTTCGCAGTGTTAGACTATATGTGTTTATAGGCCAAGTGCGCACTAACCTATATGACCTTGTAAAACTTTCATGTTTTGGGCCCACAGCCCCTAGCCTAACCAAATTCTAAGTATAGCTAGTTAATAGGGAGCTGAGCCGAGAAGAGTCCTGCAAATATGTGGAACGACTCCGATGAAACTGAGTCAAGAGAAGAAAGAGGGGATCAGATGTTGAGAGAGAGAGAGAGAGAAAGTTGGCCTCAGACATACAAAATGTAGAGGGGATAATGGAGATCCAAAAGGGAAGAGGACTTGCAGACAGAGAATCAAAAGTGGGAGTAGCTGTGAAGGTAGAGATTTTAAGAACTCTGATGACAACAAGATACCAACGCAGAACTCCGCTAAGCAATGATATCCGCCACTACTCTAGTCAAATTGAAGCTGATGCAATAGGCATCGACCTCCCAAATGGATACAAAGATCACACTTCTAATCCTATCCTTCCTGGATGAAGTTTCATAGAGCAACTTACCAAGCTTCAACGGAGATCCGAGGAAGTTGTCATTGAGTTCAGCAAGTGAGGAGTTGGCAAGATTCGAGGACAAACACCAAATTAGAGTCACTCAGCGATAAGGACCCGATGGACTTCACCAATGCACCTGTTGCAAGTGAACAAGGAGAATCAAAAGGGGTCAAAAATCCGCAAGTGACACAACCAGAGAGGAGAGACACCTCCACCATGAGGAGGGGAGTCTCACGGCATGCATCGAGGTGCCTCACCACGCATGCAAGGAGGGGAGATTATGAGACGGTCACAAAAAATCTAAGCAAAGAAGACGAAGTTGACCGATAGGACTCGCCCACACAACAACGAGAATGGACTAGACCTAAGGACTCCAGGCAAAACTACATCAACTAGATCAAAGCAATCAAATTCACAACTAGTGAGGAAAGCGAGGGTGGGAGGGATGGGTTTATTGCAGAGTCACTAATCATGGCTTACCAGAAAAGGGATGCAGAGATCAGAGGACAAGCCCAGATTAGCAGCACAGCCGCAGCAGCAACGACGCTACAACTTTGCAGAAGTCGAAAACTCCAAGAAAGATGAAACGGCGCAGAAAAAATTTCAAACAGGAGGCAGAAAGTTCAAGACAACGTCAATAAACAGAAAAGTTGGCCCAATCTTAAGAAACTCATGGAAAGTGGGGTCACACTTAGGAGTGTCATTTTGCAATGACAAGCAAAGAAAGAGTCGGAGGAAAGGTTGTTTAAAGGAGAGAAAAAGCTTACCAAGGATCCTTTGTCATCGAGTGACAGAAACCAGATTGCCCCATGCGTCCAAAAAAACAGATCCAACCGCCCACATCTTCACCACAAATGTCGACAGATCCCGAGAAGGAATCTAAGGGTTGTGAATGGGAAAACCTGTCAAACATAGAGAGACCAAGCAACAAAACTTGAGACTATGTTAGTGAACATAAAGAAAATCAAAAGTTGGTGAAAGTGCAAACACAGTAGTGAAATTGAAGCAAAGACAAAGCAAGAAGTTAGTCAAGTAAGTAGAAAACAAAAAGTCTGAACAAAGAGGTCAAAATTTAGTTTTTTAAAACAACTTGCATTGGGAGACATTAGGGCAGGTATATTAGATTCAAATGGCAGACAGTAAGCACATTAAACCCTCACCACTAGAGGTCATAGAACTCACCAAGCACAGAGATCCTAGACTAAGGAAAAGCGTAGAGGAGTTATGATGTCAAAAGTAGTCACCGGGCTACAAACGGTCATATGAACCATCTAATGTTCACATGGACTAAGCGAAGAGGACAGAAGGGCCAACCTGCAAGGTAGAATTCAAGTGGGTCAGATCTTGAGTCACCAAGGTAGAGAAAACAAAGGAGGCCAAAAGAGGAGAAGTGTACAAATTTCAAAATTTGGAGGGAGAGATCTAGCGCACGGACTAGTAAGGAGACCAACCGAGAAAATTCCTTAAGTTTAACCCAAGGAAAAAAAAACTCCAAAGCTTGGAGTGCATTCATCAGCACTGGGAGTAATAGCAGCAATGGGAGTCATAGAGGTACAAGAGAGGACCTACTTTGAGAAGCTTACATCGTGAAAGAGATTCGAAGAAGAATTCCAATGAGTCCAAATGTTGCATAAGATGATTCCCTAGCTCACGATCCTCACAAAAGGTGTTGGCTTTACCACCAACAGGTCAAAGATCAAAAGACCACGAACGAATAACGCCGAATCTGGGAAAGACAAAAACAGAAGCTCAGAAAAGGAACTCTTGGAGAAAGAAATTTTGAAAGAAAATGAACAGGAGACATTTTAATCAAAATCGAAGAACTTTCAGATATCTAGCCTGCTGATGCATGAGTGTATTCAGCTAAAGAGGAGACAATGGAATAAACCTTATCAAGTCCCCTCCCAAAGGCCAATCCGAAGGAGTTCCACTTCCAAGAGGAACTCCTGCCGCCATGAAAAAGGCAAAATCTGCAAATATGAGAGAAAGAGGGGAGAGGTCAAAAAACGAAAAAGACCTAGTAAAAAAGGAAAGCGCTAACCAGATTCAAAAATCAGTGCCTATCAATACATCAGTGAGGAACTTACAAAACTCTCACTCTCCGGCTCACAGTGCGTGGGCACCATGCAACAAAAGCAAAAACGAATTGTAGACACTGAAGGAAAGGGACAATCTTACCAAGTGGTAAGAGGGAGTTCGAAGTCAATGGGAGCAGAATTGAGGAGAAAACCCACAGATGACACTAGAGAGAACTCCAAGCACAACGGAAGGCGTGATAGGAGGAAAAACAAAGAGATTAGCTTCAAACCATTTAAGTTCCAATGTCAAAGTTAGGTCAGATTTCAATTTTATAGAATGGAAAACTAGAAACTGAAACTCTAAAGTAGAAAGGAAAAAGTAGACAGGAAGACACAGTCATATCCAAATGTCAAGGAAATCTAAAGATAAAGATTTAAATGAATCTTGAGTAGAAACTGCAATAAGAGTAGTCAAAGAAACAAGATGGAAAGATTTATGTCATCTAATTAAATTGTTGCTAAATAAGAGTAGTGTAATTTTGTGTCCTCCATTGGACTACACAATTTAGGAAGCCTCTGGACAGTTGTTAGCTAACCCACTTTAAATGGCATCCACTACTGCCCAAGCAAACAAGCTGACAATCTGACTGCAGCGTTGTGCAGCCTGAACTCCCATAGGTCTGTAGAAAAAAAATCTTTAAGAACTAAATCTCTTAGAACTCCAAACCAGGAGATAAATTATGAGGTAGTAAAAATGCCAATATTTACAAAATCTTAAAGAGAGAGGTGACTCCCTACCAAAATTTACTAAGTCCTTATTCCCTCTAATAACTCCAATCTACTAATGCTGAAAATCATTAGATTTATAAGATATTTCTTAGGTCTAAAAGAAAAGAAAAAGAGTAGGCAACCTGCTTTTACCTTTCCTCTCTAACCCCTATACTTGTTGTAGTCACTGAAAGAGAGAGAGAGAGAAGTAAAGCCATGGCTGCATCACCTAAATAAAGAGGACTGAAGAGTGACTTATGTCACTCTCAACAAAAGGTTGAGTCCGACAGGACTCGAACCCCCGACCGCCAGAGCGGGGCGTAGCCGTCAGCTCTAACCAGTCTGTCGTAGAAGTTCATAGAAGAATATAGGGTATGATTACTATTTAAACTATGTTACACTTTGTAAACCGATTAACGGAAATACATTTCGAACGACATAGAACTAGTTGAATACAGTGCGAACATGGGGTATTATTAGTGGACAAGTGAAACGTCCACCTCAGAGATCTCCACCAGGGTTTGGTGGAGTAAGGTTTTCTATAACAACATCAGTTACAGCATAAGAGGCAGATGTTGTTACAGCAGAGGAGGCAGATGATGGGGACAATAGTGTGTATGAAAAGGGTAAAGAAAAAGAGATACCTCCTACTCCCATTGCTCGTACTTCCACGACACTCGGAGCGGCGATCGTGAAGACCGACACTCAAATTGTAGAAATTAATGGTTTTAAGAATTTTCTAGGTCTGAATAGAAACAAAGAATCCGAGGCAGTCTACCTCTAACTTCTCTCTTCAACTCTCAAACTTGTCGCAGTCACTGAGAAATTGGAGAGGAAGCTAGAGCCATGGCTACCTAGGCTATCCTCTGGTTTACGGGAAATTTATATTAGTCTAGGGATTAATTACTAAAAGGTATGTGCCGGTGGCAGGATTTGATCCTGGTACCTGCCGGCCGACAGATAGTATATAGCCGGTAGCCTTAGCCGTTAAGTCTAGAGGTACTGTTACATAGCATATAGTACGATATTTATTTAAACATGTATACATACAATTATTCATTTAACTATAATATATTACGGGATACATAGATCCGGTAATATATAAAGTACGGATTACGGTACGGACAGAAAATCAATACCGCGCATATATTTATTACGGCTACGATCAAATGCGAGTTTAATCGGACGGCCGGAATTAGCGCCGAGATCGCGGAAGGAGAATTCGGCGGTTTGTGGGCAGCGGCACATCGTATGACACGTGGCGATGTAACATTGGAGCGCGGCATCTCCGAGGATTAGAGGAGCGAATCCGGATATTCCACGTGTGGACATTTAGGCCATGTCGTACAATGTCCGTACATAAAGTACACCGGCAGTTGTACTTTTACGTACGGAACTGTAATCTGATTGGTCCGTACATCAGTAGATAGAGTCTGTGAGAGAGATAGGACTTAGAAAAATTAGAAGATAGGACCCTCTCTCCCAGAGAGCTTCTGTACAAAAGGTCAACTTTGACCCTCCATAACTTACTGCTCAGAGGAGGAAATTCAGAGATTCTTTTTGCTATCGACTCAGGGGAGTCTTGCCTTCACAGGGGTGCAGGTAGTCAGGGTTTTTGTTTGCCAGGGTGGCAGTTATTTTTGCTGAAACACAAAGGGGTCAGGATTATCCTAGAGGTTTCTTGGAAGCTGTCCACTCTGAGGACTTATAGAGGTCTCAGAGTTTCAAGTTATGGGCCCACCCTCTAGGGTACCAATCTTTAATGGAACTGGCTTCATATACTGGGAAAGTATGATGATAGGAGCTCTATGCGAAAAAAGGTTTTGGGGGATAGTGAGTGGACGGTTGGGGCGTCCATCAAGTCTTGGAATTCCTCCAGGGTTTGGAGGAACCAAATTCACCAGGAAAGAGGATCCACCTTCAACGGAGGAAACAAAAGAATGAGAGGTGGTGGACAAAGGAAAGGAGAAGGAGACGACCACACCAATAGCAACTGGTTCGACATTCATGTCACCTATTCCGAGGAATGAGGAGAATGATACTGAAACCTAGGACTTCAACAATATGGCGGCAAAGCACTTCATCCTACGCCATCTCACTCAAGGACTTGCATGTCCTCATTTGCAGGTAGAAAGGGCATCCGATCTTTGGATGGCTCTCATAGAGATGTACCGAAGTGGTACGATTCAACGACAACAGTTGGCTGATCACAAAGTTAAGGAGTATGTATACAAATGGGGAAATATGTTGGATTTTTGCAATGAGCTTGCTACACTCTTCATGGAGCTACACAGTGCGGGAAAAGATTTTGGTGAAAAACAAAAGGTTAACTGTTTACTGATGAAGTTACCTGATGAGTTCGTGAACATAGTTTACCGTGTGCAGGACTTGCCTGACTCAAGGTGGATATGGAACTCAGTGGTAGGGATGATTCTCGTTCAAGAGAATACAATCGAGATCCGAAGGGGAGGAAAGAGTGGCCAAGCCTTGGCAACAGCGACTGATTGGAGGAACAGGGATTCCCGAAAACCGGTCGGAAACTATGGGGGTAGGGAGCAGAAAAAACAGGGCGACGAGTTCGAACCAAGGGCTCCCAAAGGTTTATGTCATTTTTGTAAGAAACCGGGGCACTATATGGCAGAGTGCACTAAGCTAACCGAGCTTCGGTTAAAGGAGGGGCAGACCGGTGGTAGCGCGAGAGGAAAGAAAAAGGCCCTTGTCACACAGGTACTTGAGGCGGAATCCGAGGACGAGGACGATGAGCTCCTTTTGGATGAGGAGTTGGAGGCGAAAAATGAGGTCGAAATTCCACGAAGGCAGAAATGTGCTTACGGTGGATTGAAAGGTGAAGCAGGCTGGATCATAGATTCAGGTGCCTCCATGCACATGTGTAAGGATAGGCACCTGTTCACTAAGATAAGAAAGATTCCCACTGTAGAGATAGAGTACGGGGATGGGAGGATAGTCACCACTACTCTTGTAGGATCGGTAGATCTGAAAGTGTTAGTAGAAGGAAAGACATCCATATTAACATTCTCCGATGTATTGTTTATTCCGGAGCTGAACAAAAATCTTATCTCTACATCAGTATTAGATGATAAGGGTTTTTTCACTAGCACTAGGGAAGGAGTTTTTACTGCTAGTTTTGAGGAGGATGTCTATTTTATTGTTGAGAAAGGTAGCTATGGGATGTTTAGGCTGATTTTAAGTAATGAAACGAAGAAACTTTATTATGATGGTGTTCATGATATTATGATGTGGCATAAGAGGCTTGGGCATGTGAATCTAGATAAGTTAAGAGAGATGAAAAAGATGGGAGTGGTGGAAGGGATTCAGTTCAGTGAGAGTGATGATATAAGTGATTGTAGTGGATGTGCTCAAGGTAAAGCACACAGATTACCCTTTCCTAAATCAGCCACCTATAAGGGAGAAAAAATTCTAGATTTAGTACACACAGATATTTGGGGACCGGCTAAAGTGCCCTCACCGGGGGGGAAGAGATTTATGATGACTATAACTGATGATTGGTCTCGGTATTCCCGGGTGTATTTTTTGAAAAACAAGTCTGAAGCTGAGGATTGCTTTAGACAATATAAAGCATGGAGCGAAAAACTCCATGAAACTCCAATCAAGAGAGTAAGGAGTGACAATGGTGGAGAGTATACTTCTAACCAGTTTGAGGATTTTTTGAGGGAAGATGGGGTTCAACACCAAAAGACAGTTCCAAAAAATCCGGAACAGAATGGGGTAGCTGAAAGGTTAAATAGAACACTAAGTGATAGTGCTAGAAGTATGTTGTCAGATAAAAAGATAGGAAAAAGGTTTTGGGCAGAAGCAATGAACTGTGCTAATAACCTCAAGAATAGAGTTCTTACTTCAGCTATAAAAGATCAAACACCTTATGAGAGATGGACAGGCCGGAAACCAGACATATCTTACTTAAAGGTTTTTGGCAGTCAAGTATTCAGTCTAGATACATATCGGTCTAATTGGAAGCTAGATCCTAAAGGAAAACCGGGATACTTATTAGGATATGATGAGGATGTTAAAGGATATAAAGTTTATGATCTAAAAAGGGAAAATATAATCTTAGTAAAGCATCTAGTAGTTATGGATAAAGGAAAGTCTGTGGATCCCTTCAAATATACAAAGTGAGTAAAAATCAGATTTGAGTCAGAAAATTCTGATGACTTTGAGCTCCCTGACTATCCAAGTTTTAGAGAAGATGACATTCTTGTAGGTACAAATCACACTGAAAAGGACTCGATATGGAAACTCTAGTGACAACTCTACCCAAAGTGGAAGACGTGGTGGAAATTGATTCGGAATCAAGGGATATGGGAGAAGCCGAGTTTGTTCGAAAGAATTCACGAGAACCATCTATTCCGGCCTTAGATTTTAAGGGGGGAAGGAGAAGTAGCAAAAGACTGCAAGAAATACAGGTTAATAACAAGGTAACTAAACTATTTCATCAAGATGAACCTCAAACTTATGGAGAGGGAATGACTTGTCTAGAAAAAAATCGGTGGAAGACAGCCATCAATGAAGAGATGCCCTCAATTATGGCAGCCGATACTTGGGAGCTGGTGGATTGTCCACCTAATCGAAAACTTATCGGTTGTAAGTGGGTTTTCAAATTAAAACTGAACCCTGATAACAGAATCGAGCGCTACAAGGCCCGTTTAGTGGCAAAGGGATTAACACAAAAAGAGGGAATTGACTACGAGGAAACCTTTGCCCTGGTGGTCAGATTTCCCTCCCTCCGCATACTTCTCAGCCTGGCAGCAGCGGAAGACATGGAAGTGCACCAGATGGACATCAACACAACCTTTTTGCATGGAGAATTGGAAGAGGAAATCTTCATACGACAACCCGAAGGGTTTGTGGAGGAAGGAGAGGAGAGTAAGGTATGCCGGCTGATAAAATCGCTTTATGGTTTTAAACTGGCCCCTTAACAGTGGAATAAGAAGCTTGATGAGTTTCTTACTAGTCTGGGATATATTCGGATCAGCTCAGATCACTCAATCTATGTTTTCGAAGATGAGGAAGGTTATATATTTATTGCAATTTATATTGATGATTTGCTTCTTTTAAGTAAATCAATGGAAAAAATTAATTAACTGAAAACCGATCTTAAGGGGAGATTTGAAATGAAGGATATGAGGGAAGCAAAATATATTTTGGGAATTCAAGTGGAGAGAGACCGAAAAAGAAATATTATAAGTTGACTTAAAAGGAAGCATTGGGAAACATGCTTGAAAAATTTCAAATGGATAAAGCTAATAGTGTTAGATTTCCTAGAAATCCGGGATTCGGCATGTCCCACACTTGGGAAAATTGAGCCGGCCAGGGTTCGAAACTGGGATCTTTCAATTCAGTTGCGAACGCACTACCACTGTGCCACCAGCTCGATGTAGAGACTTGCGGGTCCGTACCCATTTATTACGGGCAGCTCGAGTATGGATATTTCCATATTCTACCCCGTATTGGACCGGCTTCACGTGCCAATCCAACAAATAGTTATACAACTCCTATGGAGTTGAAGAAAGAAAGTGAGGGGAGTGAGGAAAAAGAAGTCATACTCTTAGACGAGGAATTACCTCCTGAAAAACAGAAGTTCATGAAGACTATTCCTTACAAGCAAGTAGTGGGAAGACTAATCTATTTTATTAATTGTACCCTGCTGGATTTAGCTGCAGCTGTAGGAGTGTTGAGTAGAAGTCTAAATCATCCCACTAAGAGGGATTAGGAGGCAGCTAAGAGAATCCTTAGATATTTGATAGGAACTAGGGATCTATGGTTGCATTTGGGTTGGGAGAAAATTCACATCACTACTTGGAGTGATGCCAGTTATATTGATGCTCCGATGAGGAGATGCACTTCTGGATATGTATTATATATGGGTGATGGGGCTTGCTGTTGGAGTAGCGAACATCAAAAATTTATTGCTCAGTCTACCATGGAGGCTGAGTATATGGCCTCTTGCTCTGCTGTAAAAGAATTGATGTGGGTCGAGTCTTTGCTTGGTGAGCTTGGTCACCTTAAGAGTGGTGTGCAAAAAATATTTTGTGATAATCAGGCAGCAATCGCTATTTCTGCCAATCCTAAACATCATTTTCAAGCCAAACACATGGACATGAGACTCAGCTTTGTTAGAGAAAAAGTAGAAAACAAAATAATCAGTTTAGAATACAGACCAGATAGTGAGATGGTAGCAGATATGATGACCAAACTTGTGCCTTCCCCAAAGCTAATTTTCTGTAGGGAGAAGTGTGGTCTGAAATTAAAGATTGACTAGAAAATAAGTGGAGTGTAGAAATTAATGGTTTTAAGTATTTTCTAGGTCTGAATAGAAACAATAGAAAGAAGCCAAGGCAGTCTACCTTTAATTTCTCTCTCGAACTCTCAAACTTGTCGCAGTCACTGAGAAATTGGAGAGGGAGCTAGAGACATGGCTACCTAGGCTATCCAAAGGTTTACGGGAAATTTATATTAGTTAGGGGTTTATTTGCTAAAAGGTATGTGCCGGCCACAGGATTTGATCCTGGTACCTACTGGACAGCAGACAATGGGTAGCCGGTAGCCTTAGCCGTTAAGTCTTTAACTAGTGTTACATTCTATATGGTTTGATATTTAATTAAACATTATCAGGTAAGATAATTCATTTAACTGTAACTATTTATGGGAAACATAGATCCATTAATTTAAAAGTATGGATTACGGTATCGATAAGAAACCAATACCGCGCATTTATTTCTTTAATGAAATGAATACCGCGCATGTATTTATTATGGCAATAATTAAATGTGAATTTAATCGGACGGTCGGAATTAACGCCCAGATCGCGAAAGAGGATTTTGTAGAAACTAATGGTTTTATTAGTATTTTCTAGGTCTGAAAAGAAATATAGAAGTCGAGGCAGTCTATCTCTAACTTCTCTCTCCAACTCTCAAACTTGTCGCAGTCATTGAGAAATTGGAGAGGAAGCTAGAGCCATGGCTACCTTGGCTATCCTGAGGTTTACGGGAATTTTATATTAGGGTTTATTTATTTAATTAAAAGGTATGTGCCGGCGGCAGGATTTGATCCTTGTACCTACCGGCCGGCAGACCGGAAATAGCCGGTAACCTTAGCCGTTTAATCTAGGGGTAGTGTTACGTAACATATAGTTTGATATTTATTTAAATATGTATACGTGCGATAAACCATTTAACTGAAATGAATTACGGGATACATAGATCCAGTAATATATAATGTACGACTTACGGTACGGACTATAAATCAATACCGCGCATTTGTTTCGTAAATGAAACAAATACCGCACATGTATTTATTATGGCTACGATTAAATTAGATTCTAATCAGACGGGCGCAATTAGCGCCGAGATCGCGGAGGAAGTTTTCGGCGGTTTGTGGCCATCGCCACATCGGATGACGCGTGGCGAAATTTTGTTGGATCGTGGAATCCCCGGAGATTATGGCATCGAATCCGGATTTGACATGTGTCGACATTTTGGCCATGTCGTACAATGTCCGTACATAAAGTACACCGGCAGCTGTACTTTTGCGTACGGAACACAATTCTGATTGGTTCCGTACATCAGTAGATAGAGTCTGTGAGAGAGATAGGACTTAGAAAAATTAGAAGATAGGACCCCCTCTCCCAGAGAGCTTCTGTACAAAAGGTCAACTTTGACCCTCCATAACTTACTGCTCAGGGGAGCAAATTCAGAGATTCTTTTTGCTATCGACTCACGGGAGTTTTTTCTTCACAGAGGTGAAGTTGGTCAGAGTTTTTGTCTGCCAGGGTGGCAGTTATTTTTGCTTAAACACAAAGGGGTCAGGATTATCCTAGAGGCTTCTTGGAAGCTGTCCACTCTGAGGACTTATGGAGGTCTCAGAGTTTTAGGTTATGGGCCCACCCTCTAGGGTACCAATCTTTAATGGAACTGGCTTCATATACTGGGAAAGTATGATGATAGGAGCTCTATGCGAAAAAAGGTTTTGGGGGATAGTGAGTGGACGATTAGGGCGTCCATCAAGTCTTAGAATTCCTCCAGGGTTTAAAGGAAGCAGATTCACCAGGAAAGAGGATTCACCTTCAACGGAGGAAACAAAGGAAGGAGAGGTGGTGGACAAAGGAAAGGAGAAGGAGGCGACCACACCAATAGCAAGTAGTTTAGCATTCATGTCACCTATTCTGAGGAACGAGGAGAATGATACTGAAACTTGGGACTTCAACAATATGGCGGCAAAGCACTTCGTCCTACGCCATCTCACTCAAGGACTTGCATGTCCTCATTTGCAGATAGAAAGGGCATCCGATCTTTGGATGGCTCTCATAGAGATGTACCGAAGTGGTACAATTCAGCAACAATAGTTGGCTGATCAGAAAGTTAATGAGTATGTATACAAAGGGGGAAATATGTTAGATTTTTGCAATGAGCTTGCTACACTCTTCATGGAGCTAGAGAGTGCGGGTAAAGTTTTTAGTGAAAAAGAAAAAGTTAACTGTTTACTAGTGAAGTTACCTGATGAGTTCGAGAACATAGTCAACCGTGTGCAGGACTTGCCGGACTCAAGGTGGATATGGAACTCAGTGGTAGGGATGATTCTCGTTCGAGAGAATACGATTGAGATCCGAAGGGGAGGAAAGAGTGGCCAAGCCTTGGCAACAGCGACCGATTGGAGGAACAAGGATTCCCGGAAACCAGTCGGAAACTATGGGGGTAGGAAGCAGAAAAAACAGGTTGGCGAGTTCGAACCAAGGGCTCCCAAAGGTTTATGTCATTTTTGTAAGAAACCGGGGCACTATATGGCAGAGTGCACCAAGCTAACCGAGCTTCGGTTAAAGGAGGGACAGACCGGTGGTACCCCGAGAGGAAAGAAAAAGGCCCTTGTTACACAGGTACTTGAGGCGGAATCCGAGGACGAGGACGATGAGCTCCTTTTGGATGAGGAGTTGGAGGCGAAAACTGAGGTTGAAATTCCACGAAGGCAGAAATGTGCTTACGGTGGATTGAAAGGTGAAGCAAGCTGGATTATAGATTCAGGTGCCTCAATGCACATGTGTAAGGATAGGCACTTGTTCACTAAGACAAGAAAGATTCCCACCGTAGAGATAGAGTACGGGGATGGGAGGATAGTCACCACTACTCTTGTAGGATCGGTAGATCTGAAAGTGTTAGTAGAAGGAAAGACATCCATATTAACATTCTCTGATGTATTGTTTATCCCGGAGCTGAACAAAAACCTTATCTCTACATCTGTATTAGATGATAAGGGTTTTTTTACTAGCACTAGGGAAGGAGTCTTTACTGCTAGTTTTGAGGAGGATATCTATTTCATTGCTGAGAAAGGTAGCCATGGGATGTTTAGGCTGATCTTAAGTAATGAAACGAAGAAACTTTATTATGCTGGTGTTCATGATATTATGATGTGGCATAAGAGGCTTGGGCATGTGAATCTAGATAAGTTAAGAGAGATGAAAAAGATGGGAGTGGTGGAAGGGATTCAGTTCAGTGAGAGTGATGATATAAGTGATTGTAGTGGGTGTGCTCAAGGTAAAGAACACAGATTACCCTTTCCAAAAACAACCACCTACAAGGGAGAAAAACTTCTAGATCTAGTACACACAGATATTTGGGGACCGGCTAGAGTGCCCTCACCGGGGGGGAAGAGATTTATGATGACTATAACTGATGATTGGTCTCGGTATTCCCGAGTATATTTTTTGAAAAACAAGTCAAAGGCTGAGGACTGTTTTAGACGATATAAAGCATGGAGCGAAAAACTCCATGAAACTCCAATCAAGAGAGTAAGGAGTGACAATGGTGAAGAGTATACTTCTATCCAGTTTGAGGATTTTTTGAGGGAAGATGGGGTTCAACACCAAAAGACAGTTCCAGAAAAACAGAGAACAGAATGGGGTAGCTGAAAGGTTAAATAGAACACTAAATCCGGATAGCATCAAATCCGGATATGACATGTGTCGACATTTTGGCCATGTCGTACAATGTCTGTACATAAAGTACACCGGCAGCTGTACTTTTGCATACGGAACTCAATTCTGATTGGTTCCGTACATCAGTAGATAGAGTCTGTGAGAGAGATAGGACTTAGAAAAATTAGAAGATAGGACCCCCTCTCCCAGAGAGCTTCTGTACAAAAGGTCAACTTTGACCCTCCATAACTTACTGCTCAGGGGAGCAAATTCAGAGATTCTTTTTGCTATCGACTCACGGGAGTCTTGTCTTCACAGGGGTGAAGTTGGTCAGAGTTTTTGTCTGCCAGGGTGGCAGTTTTTTTTGCTTAAACACAAAGGGGTCACGACTATCCTAGAGGCTTCTTGGAAGCTGTCCACTCTGAGGACTTATGGAGGTCTCAGAGTTTTAGATTTCGGCAGTTTGTGGTCATTGCCACATCGGATGACATGTGGCGGATTTACATTTGATCGCAGCATCTTCGAGGATTACGGGAGTGAATTCGGAAATATCACGTGTTGACATTAAGGCGAAGTCCTACAATGTTCGTACAGAAAGTACACCGGCAGCTGTACTTTTGTGTACGGAACTGTAATCTGATTGGCTCCGTACATTAGTAGATAGAGTTTGTGAGAGAGATAGGACTTAGAAAAATTAGGAGATAGGACCCTCTCTCCTAGAGAGCTTTTAAACAAAAGGTCAACTTTGACCCTCCATAACTTACTGCTCAGGGGAGCAAATTCAGAGATTCTTTTTGCTATCGACTCAAGGGAGTCTTACCTTCATAGGGGTGAAGTTGGTCAGAGTTATTATATGCCATGGTTTATCCTACAGGCTTCTTGGAAGGTGTCCACTCTGAGGACTTATGGAGGTCTCAGAGTTTCATAATACGCCTAAGCGACATGTGCAGTTGTTTTATCTAGCCCGAAATGTCCACTAAGCGGTTCGTCATCACTCATTTTAACTATTGTACAACGTAACTCCTGGTTTGTCGACACCTAAATTCTATTTGTTAGACTCGGTCTGTACCGCCACATATTATTCCTCGTTTGAACTAATACCTTCCGTTTTACCATATCTTTGATTGCCTCGTCTTCGTCGTATGCGGCCTTAATCCTACTCAACCACCGGTTTTCCACTTGTACCGTACTAGTCACTTGTCTAAGTTTTGGATCCTGCGCTTCGTCCAACGGTGCGGTTTTCTTTTTCACAAAGCTCGCGTTTCCATCCTACAAAGCTTGCGATTGTTGCTCCATCACTGGGGCAACTACTCCAGGTCTTCTCGACAACGCATCCGCCTAGTTTGTCTTGCCCGGTTTATACTCAATAGCTAGTTCTGGCCCGAAGGTCTGAAAAAACGTCATCCATCACACTTGTTTCTTTGATAACTTTGACTGTGTCTGAAGATATTTGAGAGCTCGGTGATCAATGATGATCGTGATCCGTTTCCCTTGAACGTAACATTTCCAAACCTCCTGCGCATTAATAATTGCGATTGTCTCCTTTTTATGTGTGGCCCGGTAAAGCTCCGCTGCCTTCAATTTTCGACTGTCATAGGCAATGGGTTGAATGTCTTTTCCTTGATCCTGCAAAATGATCGCTCGAATAGCCTTTTCGCTGGCGTTGGTAATTATCGTCCAGGGTAATTCCGGATAGGGAACAGGTAATAGAGGGGCGGTATCGAACCGCTCCATTAGCGTCTCAAAGGCTGCCCCTTGCGCCGTTTTCCACTCGTAGGGCACGTCATTCTTAAGAAAATCTGTGAGTGGTGTAGCAATTTTTGCGAATCCTTCAACAAAGCGGTGATAGTAAGAGCATAATCCAAGAAAGATTTGTAACTCCGTAATGTTCGTCGGCTGCGGCCACTCCTTCACAGCCCTAGTTTTTTTTGGATCCACTTCGATCCCATCGCGGCTCACCACATGGCCGAAAAACTCAATTTTGTCTCTCAAAAATTCACATTTACTCCTTTTTGCGTACAACTTGTTCTCCCAAAGGACTTGTAGGACCGTTCGTTGATACTCCAAAAGATCCTCTAGCGTTTGGCTATACACCAAGATGTCGTCCAAGAAGACGATTACAAAAGTGTTCAAATATTGTTAGAAAATAGAATTCATCAAGTGCATAAAGGTCGTTGGTGCGTTGGTCAATCCGAATGGCATAACCCGAAATTGGAAATGATCGTACCGAGTTCTAAATGTCGTCTTTTCCACATCTTCCTCAGAAATTCTGATTTGGTGATAACCGCTTCGAAGGTCTATCTTTGAAAAATATTTAGCACCTCGTAGTGGATCCAACAATTTGTCTATCCTCGGTAGAGGCTACGCATTTTTCACCGTTAACTTGTTTAGCGCTCGGTAATCCACACACATATGGAAAACCTCCATCTTTCTTATTTACGAAGAGGACCGGGGCTCCATATGGTGATTTGCTCGGTTCGATTGCTCCGGCTTCAACCAACTCCGCAAGTTGTTTTTTGAGTTCGTCCAATTCGGTGTAACTCATTTTGTACATCTAATTAGCCGGGGGTACCTCTCCGAGAACAAGCTCTATCTTGTGGACTACTTCGCGCTTCGGAGGTAAGCCTTCTGGGAGCTTCCGGGGAAAGACATCAACATACTCCTCGAGAAGTTTTGTCACGACTTCCGCGGCCTCTACGGAAGTCTTTCCGGTGTCGTCGCTCTCTTTTGAGTCGAAGTCAGGATCCTTCTTACTCCATTCTTCCAGAATCCCCTCCTTCCCTTCCTCCATAGGTTGGACAACCGCCACACCAATTGTCTCCCCTTTCCTGAGTGCCCTCTTCAACTTTAAGGCCGAAAGTAGGCGTCCCTCTTCTGGTCCCTTACCAGCCGCTCCCACCTTTACCTCAAACTCTCTTCACCCTTCTTAACTCTCATGTTGCCACTTCTCCAATCGATTGTGCGGTTCCACTTTCGTAACCACGGTTTCCCCAAGACTACCTCATGGTCTCCAAAAGGTAATAGATGAAAGGTGTCATACCATTAGAACTTCCCAATTCCGACGCGTAGCCTCGGAGTACGATGAGTAATGAATAGGAAACTTCCGTCGGCCAACTACACCGACTGATGATCATTTAGCACCACAAGAGGAAGTTTCAACTTTTTCACCATCACCTCGTTGATGAAGTTCCCCGATGCGCCAGACTCCACCATGAAGCTAGCTGCGCTCACTCTCATTCGACCTTCAAATATAAGAGGGTCTCCTCTTTCACCAGCTAACCTCATGATGTTAAGCTTGCCCCTTTTAGGACCCCTCCTTTTTTGGCATTCTGGGGCCATATGGTCCGGGGAACCGCACTAGAAGCATTAGTCGTTTTGCCTCCTCTGTTGGAGCTCATCGGGTGACAATTCATTGGTCTTGGCCTTGGTGGTCTTCTTTCTCCGAAGCACATTGACCACTTCATTATCTTTATTAATTGCTCTGAGCTCCATGGGGGTTGGACCATCATCTCGTCGACCTCCTCCGCCATTGCTCGACCCATAATGATAGGGTCTACGGAAGGTGAAGTCCACCGAATTGGTCAATTCTGCAAACTGAATGATTACCAAGAGACTAGGGGTCATACTTTCCCGAGCAAGCCATTGCTCCACATCCCTCCGAATGGAGGCCTTAAGCCCTTTCAAGTAACGATCCACAACTTAATCCTCCATCATCGTAGGTATTTGAAATTTGCACTCTAAAAACCATTGCGTGTACTCCAACAATGAGGTTCATTGCTTCAAAGCCGCGATCTTATCCCTCGGAGCCTTAACCGTGTTAACATGTTGCTAAGAGTCACGGAGGAGTTGAATGAATAAAGCCTAAACGGTTAGTATCTCATCATTTTCCACCATTGTCCTCCACCATGCTCGCGTTGCCCCTTTAAGAAGACCACCCGCGTAGTGAATCTTCTCATGATTTGATAGGCTAGGAAATTTTTTGAGATAGTTCGCAATGGAGAACAACTACGTGTTAAGGTTCTTGTGCCCGGCCGGGTCAAACTTGTCGGGAAGTCTTAACTTTGGTCTCCTTAAGTCTCTCTCCATGCCTCCATGAGGTCCTTCACCAAGACGAGATTCCAAGGTTGCGACTGTGTTGCTCAGTTGAGCATTCTGTAATCTCACATTTTCTAACTCTTAGAGAACTTGCGATAACATTTCCATGGTGGATACGCGGTGTTCTCCGATGATGTTGGCTCACAAAAGGATAGCTCCAATACCAGTGTAATAGGGCAAGGTGAACTACAGCACACCCCAATGCACAGCGGAAGGCTTCAAGGATCTCTTCGTAGCAACAGCAAGAGTACACACCAATCACATATACAATGTTGCGCTTTATTAACCGAGGAAATATTACAAAGGAAACGATCACTGCGAAGGTGTACTCAAAGACTCACTTTTACTATGTCTGTCGCACTATTTAAACTAACTAGCTGCTAGTCAACCCAATAGTGTACAAGTGTACACGTGGACCTTTACGGTCAACTGAGAACTATCCAAAATATCTTTCTAGAACTATACAGTTAAATCTACATTCTGCGGCAGTGCCACGTTGCGTTGCTATGCTGCGCTACGCTACTCTACCAAGTTTTTATGTTGCTATGTTGCGCTGGTCTGGAATCGCAGCTGCGCTACTTTGCAACCGCAACTATAGCAGCTTGGTCTCTAGCCACTAAGTACTCAACTCTGTAACTCTGTTACAATAGTGTAGACTGACATTTTAACACTATAATAGATACGATTATATTAAATTTCACAAAACTTACACCGTCACGTCACGTGAATCTGAGTGATGTTTGCGTCGGATTGTCACAACGCAAACCTAACTCTTTGGTATATGTCTATGTAACCGTTCCTTTTAATCATTACTTTTGATTTTAGCAAAGATTCTTCGTACTATTTTTCATAGCCTTGCAATGTGCGAAAATAGAATCGCAACTTTGAAAGGTGGCGAGCTCTCTATCCTCCCACATTCTTTGTTACATCTTTGACTACATTATTCGGAAGAAGGGTTGTAATAGGCGACGCAATATCTTATAGTAGCATATTTCTTGTAAACTGTATATAAATCCTGAAATCCAAGTCAATCTACTGAGAATAGAAAAAGGAAAAGGCTAAAAATGAGATAGACTATGGTAAAATGGCGAAAATAAAAGGAAAAAGTTCTAGTAATACCTTGCTAGTTAAGAATCTTCAATAAACAAAATTAACAAAGTGGATAGCCCTAAAATATTTTGTTATATCGGAGTATCACTATTGCATCCAATATTTCGGAAATATATTAGGTTAGGTGTGGGCCTTCGATAATGTTATAGGTCTTATAATGTGCTAGAAAAGCAAGGTTGAAAAAGATTTAAACCATTTTGACATTAGTTAAAAAAAAATACATTGATGTATCATTTCCAACAGCTTTGCGCCTATGCGGTATACCTTTTCAATATCTTTTTTTTTATTTAACTTCATTAAATCTAACACAGTGTTAAAACATAGCTCTTGTTAAAGGTAAAAGGTAAATAAGTGCAAGTGCGGTGTATAGTGTGAACAATGTAGTGCTTTGTGCTTTTTTTTGTGGTGTTTTTTGGAAGTAAACCCTAAAAAAATACAATTTCTGTACCTATTATTTCCGGAGGAGAAGGCGGATAAGATTGATGATAAGTTCTCGGACATGTCCCTCCAGTTGCGTTACATCCGCTTCCGCAATATTCGTCAGAAGATCCATAGAACCCGTATTGGCTGCAGCATAGAGCCCGCAATTGCCTCGATTCCGTAGACAATCTCCTAGTATGCTGACGTGGACCCGCAATATCCATACGGACTGCAACATAGGCCGTCGGCTCACTTTATGGTGGCGCTGCACTGCTGTTGCTCGGCAGAATGGAGGGGGAGGGAGAGGAGGGAGAAGAGGAAGGAGAGAGAGAGGATCCTTCCATTGAGAGGTGGAGGGAGAGATGGAGGAAGAGGGAGAGGGAGGTCGAGAAAAAAAGAGATGGCGGGTTGAGGTAGGAGGACATGGTGTGAGGTAAAGAGAGGGAGAAGGGGAGAGGGGAAGCTTGGGGCTTAGCTAGAGGCGACGGGGAAATGAGGAAGAGGGATTTGTGAGAGGCAAGAGGAGAGAGGTGAGGGGTGGTGAGAGTTGAGAGAAGGGAAGTCTGGTATTATGTTAGAGAAGAGGAGGGGAATCGAGATAGAATTATTAACTGCGGAAGGATGACATTTTATGCAAAAAAAATTCCCTCTCGGAAAATTTACTAAGTAAATAGCCGCCCGGAAATTGGAGTACCTCTCATTCAGGAAGGTTTCGATTTGTTGCATGACACCGTGTTTAGCTATCGTACAGTAAAGTACACCGCGTATCGCTTTCAATGTCAAACCTATTTAGCGATACGTGGTGGAGTGTTCGTGTTTTTTTCCGACACTGTAAACATTTTTTCTGCTTTCACGTGTACCCGGTTTTAGATGGAAGACAGCCAATCGGAAGGTGAGAAGCTTGCTAGGTTAATTGTAAAACGACATATTAGTTCTGTGGAGCACCATAATATTTATTCGTTAGTTACGTGTGATTTTGTGTGGCATGGCTTGTTAGTTTTGTTTTAGTTCGGTTCTGTTTTGTTTTGGTTCGTTTAGTACGTCAGTACTTTAGGTTTGTATGGCGGTATATTGTTTTGTGCAGTACCGCGTACATTATGTCGTTTAGCTAGTACTTTGTTTTGATTGGTTCGCGAGCGTATTTTTGTACGACATTCGATTGTGTAGTACTTAATTGTACTTGTTAGTTTAAAGAGAAGGTATTTAGTAGTGTTGGGTATCGGCTAAATTCATATCGTTATAGTATCGATGATTGATATATCAAATATCAATCGAGCAGACTTCTCGATATATCGTACAAGGATCCACATAAATCATCGCGATATATATCGCGATGTATAGTATTTTTAAAATTTAATATTTTATATAGTATGTTATTTAGCGAAAAGGACAAATTTTGTGATACGCCACGTACGACGTGATATCGTTCCGTGACGTTAAACGTAGACGCCGGAAAATGTAACCAACAAAAAAGTGTTGATTTTGTATTTTTAGGTATTCAGTACCGTAGAGAAATTCAAACACGATAAGTTCACACTAATTTGGTCAAACTAAAAAAAACAAATTTGCAAATTGTTTGTTTCAGGCTTCCAGGCAAGAATATCTTCCAATCGGCAAATTGGTAGCCATTACTGCTTATCCATTTCCAACGACTACTGTAGTATTGTAGAAATGTTACATTTTTAGTTTTCTCCACCCAAGGGATAGGAGGCATGATAGTGGTGAAAGAGGATAATGACCCTGAACTGTAGTAGCACTAGTTTTGCAGTAGCAGTAGTACTGGTAGCAACAGTAGTACTAGTAGCAGGAGCAAGAATAACTTTCTTTTTATATATAAAAAACCTCGATATATTGGTGATACGATATATTGGCGATATATCGGTGATACATCGCGATATTTTGATTTTCGATATATTGAAGCGATATATCCAAGCGATATATGTAACTTTGAGACCTCCATAGGACCTCAGAGTAGGCAGCTCACACGAAGCCTCTACGATAACCCTGACCCCTTTGTGTTTCAGCAAGAATAACTGCCACCCTGGCAGACAAAAAGTCTGACCACCTTCACCCCTGTAAAGGCAAGACTCCCTTGAGTCTATAGCAAAAAGAATCTCTGAATTTGCTCCCCTGAGCAGTAAGTTATGAAGGGTCAAAGTTGACCTTTTGTACAGAAGCTCTCTGGGAGAGAGGGTCCAATCTATCAATTTTTTCTAAGTCCTATCTCTCTCTAAACTCTATCTACTGAAGTACGGCACCAATCATAACAGTGTATCGTATATAAGGTACAAGTGCCGATGTACTTTATGTACGGATATTGTACGACATGGCCAACAAGTCGACACATGCCATTTTTGGATTCGTTCTTGGAATCCCAAGAGATGTCGCAATCCAATGTGATTTTGCCACGTGGCAATTGACGTGACGTCAACCGCAAACCGCCGAAAACCTATTCCACGATCTCGGCATGCTTCGTGGCCGTCCGATTAAGCCGGATTATAATCGTGACTGTCATAAATACTTCCGCAATATTTGTTTCGCTTTCTAAACAAAATGTGCAGTATTCGTTTCGGATGTTTCGTACGCCGTACTTTACAAACTATGTCTATGTTTAAAGATCCGTTAAATGAAATATACTACATGTTAACATTTAAATACCTATCAAACTATATATCTTCATGCATGATGGCAGGTTAAATGGCTAAGGCTACAGTCTAAGTTGACGGGCGGTAGGTACCAGGTTCAAACCCTAGGTCCGTCAATTTTCATTTTGGTAAATCTACCAAAATCTACAACCTGTAACTCTATCTCTAATCAGCATAGGCAGCCATGGCTCTAGCTCCCTCTTCAACCTTCAGTGACTACGATAAGTGTGGGAGCTGAAGAGAGAAGTTAGAGGCAGACTGCCTTGGCTTCTTTTCTGCATTTTGCAAAACCTAGAAAATACTAAAATAACCTTTTATTTCTACACTCCCCTTATTTTCTAGTAACTCTTTATTTTAAGACCACACTTCTCCTGGCAGAAAATTAGTTTAGGGGAAAGAACAGGTTTGGTCATCATATCAGCTACCATTTCACTATCTAGTTTATACTCCAAACTGATTATCTTGTTTTCTACTTTCT
This sequence comes from Zygnema cylindricum, assembly GCA_037447655.1. Classification (NCBI taxonomy): domain Eukaryota; kingdom Viridiplantae; phylum Streptophyta; class Zygnematophyceae; order Zygnematales; family Zygnemataceae; genus Zygnema; species Zygnema cylindricum. The sequence continues at coordinate 75,184 of JBBHKE010002052.1, read as the reverse complement.
CCCTAACAAAAATTAGCCTAATGTCCATGTGTTTGGCTTTAAAGTGATGGTTAGGATTTGCAGAAATGGCAATGGCAGCCTGATTATCACAAAACACTTTTTGGACACCACTCTTAAGTTGACCAAGCTCACCAAGCAAAGACTTGACCCACATTAATTCTTTTACAGCAGAGCAAGAAGCCATGTACTTAGCTTCCATGGTGGATTGAGCAATTACCTTTTGCTGTTTGCTGCTCCAGCAGCAAGCCCCATCACCCACATACTATACATATCCAGATGTACATCTCCTCATAGGAGCATCCCCATAGCTGGCATCACTCCAAGTGGTGATGTCAGTATTTTTCCCACCCAAATGTAACCATAGATCCCTAGTTCCTATGAGATATCTAAGGACTCTCTTAGCTGCCTCCCAATCTTTCTTAGTGGGAGCATTCAGACTCCTACTTAGTACTCTTATAGCTGCGGTTATGTCTGGACAGGTACAATTCATAAAATATATTAGGCTTCCCACTACTTGTCTATAAGGGATGGTCTACATAAATCTTTTCTCTTCCGCGCCTACCTCATCATCTAAGATTATAACTCCCTCTTCCTCACTCCCCTCACTTCCCTTCTTTAAATCCATAGGAGTGGTACAACTATTAGCCTTGTCCATTTGGAATTTTTCTAACATGTTTCCAATGGCCTCTTTTTGAGTTAATCTAATTATTTTTCTCTCTCTCTGTCCCTTTCTACCTGATTTCCCAAAATATACCTTGCTTCTCCCATATCCTTCATCTCAAATCTTCCTTTTAAATCATTTTTCAACATATTTATTTTATCCATAGATTTTCTTAAAACAAGCAAATCATCGACATAAATTGCAATAAAAATAATTCCTTCCTCATCTTCAAACAAATATATAGAGTGATCTGAGCTGATACGAATACTTCCCAAACCTGTAAGAAACTCATCGAGCTTCTTGTTCCATTGCCGGGGCGCATGTTTCAGCCCATACAAAGATTTGATCAATCGGCATACCTTGCTCTCCTCCCCTTGCTCCACAAATCCTTCAAGCAGTCGCATAAAAATACCCTCTTCCAACTCTCCATGTAGGAAGGCCGTCTTGATGTCCATCAGATGTACTTCCATGTATTCTGCTGCCGCTAGACTGAGAAGTATCTGGACGGTGGGAAACCTGACGACAAGGGCAAAAGTCTTCTTGTAGTCAATTCCCTCTTTCTGGGTAAATCCTTTCGCCACTAACCGAGCCTAATAGCTCTCAATGGTGTTATCAGGGTTGAGTTTCAGCTTAAACACCCACTTACACCCAATTGGCTTTGTGTCAGGGGGACAATCCACCAATTCCCATGTATCGGCCACCATAATTGAGGCCATCTCCTCATTAATGGTTGTCTTCCACCGGTTTCTCTCAGGAGAAGTCATTTTCTCATTATAAGTTTGAGGTTTATCAGGGTGAGACAGTTTGGTTACCTTATTGTCAACTTGTCTCTCTTGCAGTCTTTAGCTGCTTCTTCTTCCTCCATTAAATTGGTTGCCAAAATAGATGGCTCTATTGGATTCTTCCGAACAGTTTCTACTTCTCCCCTATCCTTTGTTCCGAGTCGATTTCCACTATGTCTTCCGCTTCGGTTGGGAATGATACTAAGGGTTCCACATTTGGGTCCTTCTCGATCTGATCCGTACCTGTAAGAACATCATCTTTTTGAAATCCTGGATAGTTAGGAAGCTCAAAGTCATCAGAATTTTCTAACTCAAATCTGATCTTGATTGTCCTTGTATGCTTAAAGGGATCAATGGATTTTCCTTCATCCATAACCACTAGATGCTTCACTAGAATAATATCCTCTCTTTTGAGATCATAGACTCTATATCCTTTTACATCTTCATCATATCCTAGAAGATATCCTGGTTTTCCTTTTGGGTCTAACTTCCAGTTTGACCGATCTGTGTCTAAACTGAACACTTGACTACTGAAAACCTTTAAGTGTGAAACATATGGTTTTCGGCCTGTCCATCTCTCATAAGGTGTTTGGCCTTTTAATGCTGAAGTAAGAACTCTATTTTTGAGATAATTTGCACAGTTTATTGCTTCGGCCCAAAACTTCTTTCCTATTTTCTTATCGGACAGCATACTCCTAGCACTATCCCTCAGTGTTCTATTTAATCTTTCAGCTACACCATTCTGCTCAAGATTTTCAGGAACTGTCTTTTGGTGTTGCACTCCATCTTCTCTCAAAAAATCCTCAAACTGGTTAGAGGTATACTCTCCACCATTGTCACTCCTTACTCTCTTGATTGAGGTTTCATGGAGTTTTTCACTCCATGCTTTATATTGTTTAAAACATTCCTGAGCCTCTGACTTATTTTTCAAAAAATACACTCTGGAATACCGAGACCAATCATTGGTGATAGTCATCATAAATCTCTTCCCCTTGGGTGATGGCACTCTCGCCGGCCCCCAAATATCTGTGTGTACTAAATCTAGAATCTTTTCTCCCTTATAGGTGGCAGTTTTTGGGAAGGGCAACCTGTGTGCTTTACCTTGAGCACATCCACTACAATCACTTAGATTCTCACTTTCACCGAACTGAATCCCTTCCACTACTCCCATCTTTTTCATTTCTCTTAACTTATCTAGATTCACATGCCCAAGCCTCTTATGCCACAACATTATATCATGAACACCAGAATTATATAGTTTCTTCTTTTCATTGCTTAAAATCAGCCTAAACATCCCTTGGCTACCTTTTTCAGCAGTGAAATAAACTTCCTCCTCAAAGCTAGCAGTAAAGACTCCTTTCCTAGTGCTAGTATCAAAACCCTTATCATCTAAAACAGACGTAGAGATGAGGTTTTTGTTCAGCTCCGGAATAAACAACACATCGGAGAATGTAACTATAGATGTCTTTCCTTCTACTAACACTTTTAGATATACCGATCCTACAAGAGTAGTAGTGACTATCCTCCCATCCCCGTACTCTATCTCTACGGTGGGAATCTTTCGTATCTTAGTGAACAGGTGTTTATCTTTACACATGTGCATGGATGCTACTGAATCTACAATCCAGCCTGCTTCACCTTTCAATCCACCGAAAGCACATTTATATTTTCGTGGAATTTTGACATTGTTTTTCGTTTCCAACTCCTCATCCAATAGGAGTTCATCGTCCTCGTCCTCGGATTCCGCCTCATGTACCTGCGTCACAAGGGCCTTTTTCTTTCCTCTCGCGGGTCCACCAATCTGCCCCTCCTTTAACCGCAGCTCGGTTAACTTAGTGCATTCAGCCATATAGTGCCCGGGTTTCTTACAAAAATGGCACAGTCCCTTAGGAGTCCTTGGTCCGAACTCCTCGGTCTGATTTTTCTGCCCCTCCCATCGATAATTTCCAACCTGTTTTCTGGAATCATTGTTTCGCCAATGGGTCCCTGCTGCTAAAGCTTGCCCACTCTTTCCTCCCCTTCGGATCTCAATTGTATTCTCGCGAACGAGAATCATCCCTACCAATGAATTCCAAATCCACCTTCAGTCCGCCAAGTCCTGCACACGGTTGACTATGTTCTCGAACTCCTCGGGTAACTTCATCAGTAAACAGTTAACCTTTTCCTTTTCACTAAATACTTTTCCAGCACTTTCTAGTTCCATGAAAAGTGTAGCAAGCTCATTGCAAAAATCCAACATCATCCCCGCTTTGTATACATACTTCTTAATTTTCTGATCAGCGAACTTTTGTTGCTGAATCGTACCACTTTGATATATCTCTATGAGAGCCATCCAAAGATCGGATGCCCTCTCTACTTGCAAATGGGGAGATGCAAGCCCTTGAGTAAGATGGCGGAGGATGAAGTGCTTAGCCGCCATATTGTTGTAGTCCCACATATCGCTATCATTCTCCTCGTTCCTCAGAATAGGTGACATGAATGCCGAACCGGCTGCTATTGGTGTGACCATCTTCTTCTCCTTGCCTTTGTCCACCACCTCTCCTTCATTTGTCTCCTCCGTTGAAGATGAATCTGCATCTCTAGTGAATTTTCCTCCTATAAACCCTGGAGGTATCCCAAGACTGGATGGACGCCTCACCCGTCCACTCACTATTCCCCAAAACCGTTTCTCACATAGAGCTCGTGTCATCATACTTTCCCAGTATATGAAGCCAGCTCCATTGAATATGGGAACCCTAGATAGTGGGCCCATAACTTGTAACAGTGAGACCTCCATAGGACCTTAGAGTAGGCAGCTCACACGAAGCCTCTAGGATAACCCTAACCCCTTTGTGTTTCAGCAAGAATAACTGCCACCCTGGCACACAAAAAGTCTGACCACCTTCACCCTTGTAAAGGCAAGACTCCCTTGAGTATATAGCAAAATGAATCTCTGAATTTGCTCCTTTGAGCAGTAAGTTATGAAGGGTCAAAGTTGACCTTTTGTACAGAAGCTCTCTGGGAGAGAGGGTCCAATCTATCAATTTTTTCTAAGTCCTATCTCTCTCTATACTCTATCTACTGCAGTACGACACCAATCATAATAGTGTATCGTACATAAGGTACAAGTGCCGATGTACTTTATGTACGGATATTGTACGACATGGCCAATAAGTCAACAAATGCCATTTTTGGATTTGTTCTTGGAATCCCAGGAGATGTCGCAATCCAATGTGATTTTACCACGTGGCAATTGACATGACGTCAACCGCAAACCGCCGAAAACCTATTCCACGATCTCGGCATGCTTCGTGGCCGTCTGATTAAGCCGGATTACAATCGTGACCGTCATAAATACTTCCGCAGTATTTGTTTGGCTTTCTAAACAAAATGTGCAGTATTCGTTTCGGATGTTTCGTACGCCGTACTTTACAAACTGTGTCTATGTTTAAAGATCCGTTAAATGAAATAGACTACGTGTTAACATTTATATACCTATTAAACTATATATTTTCATGCGTGATGGCAGACTAAATGGCTAAGGCTACAGGCTAAGTTGACGGGCGGTAGGTACCAGGTTCAAACCCTAGTTCCGTCAATTTCCATTTTGGTAAATCTACCAAAATCTACAACCCGTAACTCTATCTCTAATCAGCATAGGCAGCCATGGCTCTAGCTCCCTCTTTAACCTTCAGTGACTACGACAAGTGTGGGAGCTGAAGAGAGAAGTTAGAGGCAGATTGCCTCGCCTTCTTTTCTGCATTTTGCAAAACCTAGAAAATACTAAAATAACCTTTTATTTCTACAATATATCGAAGCGATATATCGATTATCGGGTATCTGAAATTCGATATATATCGAATATCGAAAAATGGTCCTCGATACCCAACACCAGTATTTAGGACTTAGGGTGGCCTTCTAGTAGCGAAAAAATAGGGTTTTTTACTGAAGGCCGTACCGTTTCGTACAAGTTCTTACAATTTTTTTTTCAAGGAAACATCATTATATAAAAGTTTCCAAGGTTGTAGGTGTGAATTCAGACCGTTGGATGCTATTACACTTTTTATCTGAGACGCCACGTCATTAACCTTACAGTTTGTTAAGACCGTGCACAGAGAGAACAATTCTCAAAGGCTGAATGTGTAAAAATAGGCCGGGTGGAAAAGGGAAAAAAAATCAACGATGAGCGCGCGCATCATGTGCATGGCCATGTGCCTTGCGCCAGGTTGGCTGCGAATCCGCCAAATTATCCCGTCACGCTCCCACCATCAAAGTTTGCCGCCGCCTTTTTGTCGTTGCTTTATGAAATTTTGTGTAGTACATTTAATGCCCTTTGTACGAGTCAATAATTACCTCTGACGATACAAATATTTCCTCCGAGGGTACAGACATTACCTCCGCTTGTACACATATTGTGTTCAAACTGTGCATTCTAAGATACTTTCAAGATTTTAAGCATCTAATATTAACCTACGTGCTACCAACCAGAATAAGCCACGCAAATAAAAAGTGGTTTACTGTCGCGACCTAATGGAAGGCACGCTCTTCAATAAAATTTTCCGTACAATTATTGAGACGCCTAATGGAAGTCCACTCTTAGTCGTTTTGGGAAAAGTTAATCTTTGTAAGAGGGGAAAAACCTTTCGGCCAAATATACTTGGCTTTTTTTGGAGTGCTCTTCTCTTGCCATCTTTGCTTCCACATTACATTTTTTCTTTCCTTCTATCATTGTGTGATTTGATCCTTACAATTGGTATCGGAGCTAGTGTGCTCCATTAAGAATTGTCAAGGTGGCAAGTCTTGCCGCAAAGGGGGGAAAGAAGAAAAAGTCAATGTCTAAACCTTCTCCTATCGTGACTCCAAATCCGGATCCACCAGATCTGCCGGATCTATAGGATTCATCTCTGAATCATAGCGTTAAATACTTTGGCGTGTGAGTGGCTTCTTCTGATGTGGCTTCTCCCTCCAACCCACTTCCACAAAGAGAGGAAGAGAAGAAGGAAAGGGTGGTTTTAATCGAAGATCGCCTAAATGAATTATTTGATGGCTTTCTAACGCTCGTAGATCAACGGATATCGGATGCAAATCGAGGATCTGTCATGCATGAGAGGCAAGCAAGCGAACATGCATCACAACCGGCAAAGTCATACTCACCAACATATATACCAACGAAAATAAATATGAAAAGACAAAAAATATATACACACGACAAGGAATAAATGTGAAAATGACCCAAAGAGAGAAAGGGAAGAATACTCCCCTAGAGTGAAGTGGACCCAATAATTAGCGTTGCAGCTGAACCATAGTCTTTCAGTTATCCAACCGGTTACAGCGAATGAGCGTCGTGACCTTGATCCTCACATCAGTTTCCTGGAAAATTGTCAAAAGTCTTTCTCTGTTAATGGTGTTCCTCCTTCTCTCCCTCTCATGGACACCAGAGCCAAACCCGTGATCCTCGGATCCGGATTTGCACTCAAGCTTAGTCTGACCGCAGACAAGCTTCAAGCCACAGCAACTTGGCTTCTCACTTCAGCCGGTACCACGGAACTGGTGCTTGGAATTACCAATGACCCGCTCACCTTTCAATTCCAAAACGGAACCAAGGGTGAGTCTGTGCAAGTTTCTGTCCGAGCATTGGTCACCAAATGCAACGACTACAAATGCTTAGTGGGACAGGATGTTATCTTCCGAATCGGCGGGGGAGTCGATATGCATGATCAGACCTTCTCCTATCATCCCTCTAATTTTTTGGGACGCAAAATCTGCCTCCCGGTTGTCTTTGTCCGCAAACCGTTGCCCACTATGGCATATTTGGCTTTCGCTCACCCTGCATTTTCTAGTATCGACCTTAGGGAAGACAATTGCGACTCCTCAAAAAATATACTTTCAGACACCTCTTCATTGTCGGAAATTGATGGAGAGCTCGATCCTCTCCTCGACTCGCGTCATCTCCTGGATACTTTCGACACCAATGTCCCTTCATATATTCTTCTTGTGGTCAACATTGATACTAACGAGATGTTGAGTTTGCAGAAAGTGTGTAGATGTACTGGTGGTGGTTAAGGGTTCCACATGGAGTGCCCCGCTACTCCATTTTCTTTCAACCTGGTTGACCATTGCTTCTGCCATGGCTGTTATTGGCTCTCGGTTATTTGGCCAGCTCCTCCACAGGCTAAGGAGCTAGGGGCGGAATTATTGGGTCCACTTCACTCTAGAAGAGTATTCTTCCGTTTCTCTCTTTGGGTCATTTTCACCATTATTTCTTGTCGTGTGTATATATTTTTTTATGAAATAAAATTTATATTTTTAATCATTTATTTAAAAAAAAATAGACTTTTAGAAAATGTGATTTTGAAAAGTTCAGCCTTTTGGATAAGAATGCTAAGCCAAGAGGTAGCCACTAGGCTCTCTGGTCTTTATCACATTCCCTACAAAAGTTATCCTGTTATGGCAACAAAGCAAGAAATATTCCAATCGGAACAAGGGAAAATCCAAATTTGGTCAAAAATACACTCCTTCCTAGCCAACCGAAATACAAACAAGACACAAACACACAACCAAAACGGCAAGCTGCCCAAGGAAGGCACATCAAGGTCCAGATGTGCTCCCCCACGATCTCCAATTCCACACTTCCACCAAAAGACCGAGTTTGGAGGGAAACCTTCCGGACGTGGCCTTAGGCCGTGTGGAAAAAAAACCTGGGCAGAAATACGAAGGCAAATATTCGTAACCTATCTAGCCTCTATAGCTAGCTAGCAATAACAAATAGAAAGCATGAGCAATCGGTGAGAGAGAGAGCAAGAGAAAGCTCCGCCGCCAAGAGAAAATTATTGTCCAAAAGCTAAAATTATTTAAGTCTGAGAATTAGCCTAAGTAGGAGCTATGCTAAGCCTAAGCAAAACTAGCCTACGTCTAGCCTACTTTACTTGCATGAAACTACTTAAGATGTTGGCCAATAGGCGGCCAACATCATCTGTTGTACGCATGACAAAATCTACTGTCCGAGGGTAAAACGCTCCCAAACTACATATATGCGCGAACCTACTTGGGTTCGCGACTTAAATAAATAGAAGGTATCAAGCGTCGCCGATACTCCTAGATATCGCGATTCGGCGCCAAACAATTCTTCGCGTCGATAATCCCGAAATTGCGTGCATACGCACGAAACATTTCGCAAATCGCGCTACATCGCCCAAAGGATATTTCGCGTCCATACTTCCGAATCATGTACCTACACACAAAATGAAAGGTATTGCACGAAATTAGTACTATACAACCAAACGTGAAAATAAATGAATCGACATGAAATCACACGTGCAAACGAAACAACATGAAAGTGTTGAAATTTAAGTATTTTCTAGGTCTAGAGATTGTAAAATAGAAGGCAAAGAGGAGACACTGTCAGCTTGCCTCTAACTCTTCACTCAAGTCCCCACACTTGTCGCAGTCACTAAAGACTTGAGGAGGAGTTAAATCCATGGTTGCCTAGGCTGTCCAAAGAGGACAAGAAGGCAAATCTTAATAGAGTTACCTAAAAGGTTTGAGGAACCCAGGATTTGATCCGAGTACTTACCATCCGTGAAACTACCTGTTAGCCTTAACCTATAAGTCTAGGATTAGTGGTAGGATATAATAGGTCTGACAGATATTTAATTTGTTACACGTAGACTAGTTCATTTAACGAGAAATAGATAAGTAATGCATAGATACAGTTTTGAATAGTACAATGTACGGTTTAATGTATTATATGAAACAGATAGCGCGCATTTGTTTCAAACGCGAAACAAATACCGCGCGTATATTTTCAACGGCTATAGTTGTATCCGGTTTTGATCGGACGACCATGATAGGCGCCGCGATCACGGAATATGTACTTTTGGCGTTTTACTGTCATCGCCACATCATGTGACACGTGACGCGACAACGTTGGATTGCGGCAACTCCGGAGATTACAGAAACAAATCCGGGTATGACATGTGTCGACATTTTAGCCATGTCGTACAATGGTCGTACTGAAAGTACACCGGCACATGTACTTTTAAGTACGACACAAAAATTTGATTGGTGCTGTACGTCAGTAGATAAAGTTTTAGAGAGAGATAAGACTTAGAAAATTTAGTAGGTAGCAGCCTCTCTCTGAGAGAGCTCTAATACAAAAGGTCATATTTGACCATTCATAACTATCAATATACTTGACAATTTTCAGTGATTCTTTTTGCTGCCAACTCAAAGGAGTCCATGCTACACAGTGGTGTAGTCGGTCAGAGCTTTTGCTTGCCACGGTGGCTGCATTTCTAAGAGAAAGTCAAAGTGGGTGAATGTGTCCAAAACTCATATTCTAACTTTGTATTCTGTGGTGGAACTGAGCACACAAAGAGTTTTATTTCACAAGGGTGAAGCTAAAAAAGATTTTTGATTGTCAATGGGTCATTCATTTGGGTTTATATCAAATTGGAGTCAGCACTATCTAGATTAGCTTCTTTTGGATATGCGATTTCTGTGGGCAATAGAGCACACAGTGTTTCAGAAAGCGTGCGTGCATGCATTAAATCGTGCATGTAAGCCGAATAGCGCGCGTTCGTGCGAAATATTGCGCGTGCATCCAAAATACCGCGCGTGCGTGCATTACTTCGTGCGCGCACGCCGAATATCGCGCGTGCGGGCATGATATCGTGCGCGCGGGCAAACGACACGATGGGGCATGACTCTTGTCGTGTATGAGAGGCAAGCAAGCGAACATGCATCACAACCAGCAAAGTCATGCTCACCAACATATATACCAGCGAAAAGAAATATGAAAAGACAAAAAATCTATTCACCATGAGAAGGAATAAAGGTGAAAATGTCCCAAAGAGAGAAGGGGAAGTATACTCCTTTAGAGTGAAGTGGACCCAATAATTCCCCCCCACATCTCCTTAGCCTGTGGAGGAGCTGCCAACACAACCGGAAATTTAGAACAACCATGGCGGAAGCAATGGTCAGCCAGGTTGAAAGAAAATAGAGAATCGGTGCACTCCATGTGGAACCTTTGATCACCACTTGTACATATATACACTCTTTACAAACTCAACATCTTGTTAGTATCTATGTCAACCACAGGGAGAATGTGTGAAGGGACATTGGTGTCGAAAAAATCCAGGAGATGAAGCGAGTCGAGAAGAGGATCGGGTTCTTTGTCAATTTTCGACAATGAAGGGGTTGTCTGAAAGGATCTTTTCTGAGGTGTGGCAAAGGTCAATACTGGAAAAATGCAGCGAGAGCGGAAGCCAAATGTGCAATAATGGGCAACAGTTTGCGAGAAGAGACAAGAGGAAGGCAGATTTTACTTCTCGGAAAATTAGAGGGACGGTAAGAGAAGGTCTGATAATACATATCAACTCCCCCAACGATTCGGAAAATAACATCATGTCCCGCTAAGCATTCGTAGTCGTTGCATTTGGTGACCAATGCTCGGACAAAAACTTCCACGGACTCACCTTCGGTTCCGTTTTGGAATCGAAAGGTGAGCCGGTCCTTGGTGATTCCAAGAACCGCCTCCGTGGTACCGGCTGAAGTGAGAAGCCGAGTTGCCGTGGCTTGAAGCTTGTCTGCGGTGAGACCAAGCTTAAGCCCAAATCCGTATCCGCGGATCACGAGTTTGGCTCCGTTGTCTATGAGAGGGAGAGAAGGAGCAACACTATTAATGGAGAAGGACTTTTGAGAATTGTCGAAGAAACTGATGTGAGGATCAAGGTCACGGCGCTCATCCGCGGTAACCGGTTGAAAAACTGAAAGACTACAATTCATATGCAACGCCCTCAAAGCGGCGGCCGCAACGACTTCGTTAACTAGGGGAGAGGCTTTGGGAACCTCATTAACAAGAGGAGAGACATTAACGTCATCTATCATGGCCAAAAGGATGCTTAGCCGTTCTTTGACTCGATGCGCATCATGTATGGTGCTATCGAGAATGGTGAGAGTTTCAGCCACAATGAAGGATGCTTTGTATGGTAGAGGGGAGTGAGATTCTTTCTCGAAATAAAGTGGAATTCGCAAATTCTCTAATTAACTATCTCGATTGTGGTCAGGCGAGCCTTTATCAAAAGTAGTTGTCCATTGTTGGACGGTAGAATCCCGAAGGATTCGGCCAGCCAACGATGGCATATGGACGACTGTCCTTGCCATCCCCGTGAACTGCGGTTTCATTTCGGCCAAATCGGCAAATTGCTCCTTAATCATGGCGGCCATCATGACTTGCAACTCGGCTTTTTCTCTCTCTCATCGAGAGATCTTAGGCGGAGTCGCCTCTTTCTCGGTATCCGTGGGAGGAGTGACCGGCTTTGCAGAAAAGGCAAAAATTCCACCGTTTTGAATCTGATTTTGATAAGAGAAATTATGGTCTTTTATATGACAACGGTGGACGTAATGTCCCTTCTGTTGGCAATGTGTGCATGTGGCCGACTTATCCGGGCACATGCGAGCATCGTGCTCCGTGTTTCCACATCGGAAACACAATCGGTCCCTGGTATTGATAGGCGGGTTTCCCATGGTATGCGTCTTTGGAGGCCTACTGTTGGGCCATGGGCTGCTTGGTGGAGAAAGTGGGGAAGCGACTTCCGAACGGTCATGAGCTTCCCACCAACATGATTGCATCTCATATTCCACCGCATATTGAGCGGCTTGATCAAATGTAAATTTCAGACCGTAAGTCTAGTGAGATGACTTTGTATAAAACGTTTCTATTGATCTGGAAACTGTCCAACAAATTTTTGAACAGCTTTCGCATCGGACATTAGGTCCGATAAAGCTTCTCACAAAGTCTCCATGCGAGTACGTAAAGCAAGGGCGGTTTCACCTGGTTTACGCGTGAAATTCATCAATTGTTTCACCTGATCGAGGTTTTGTATCCGATACTCGACTTCTAAGAAATCAAACATAACAGAAAGTGGATTTCGCAACGAAATTATCATCCCTGGTCGTGTTGGGACAGCAGCACGAGCCGCCACAGTATATAGGCGAGGAATTTCTGGGACTGCGAGAATAAAGACAATACCCTGGGCGTCTAAGATCTCGAGAAAAGCGGCATGGTATCGAATATCCGCTTGGCCTATGACCTTTGGTGTACCTGCAAAAGGAGGGGAAAATTTTGTCATCACTCTTATAACATCATACTTGGGGGAATATAATGTAAGGGTCGAACCTTTGAGGTATCGACCAAAAAGAGAGAATGCTACACGAAGATGAAATCGATCTTGATAGCGAAATGCCAAATCACGCATTTCAATATCATAGAGCATACGAAAATGGGATAAAGACATGGTGTCCTTCATCCCTGAAAAGCAAAATTGCATCCTCCCCATGCCCCGCTTTGAAGAGGAAGCCATGTCGTCAAAGGAAGAATGCACCAGTGGTTCCAAATTTGGACTTACCGAAACTAAAATGTGAGAGGATAGGGAAAGATTTCCTCTAAAAAGTCTCATTGGTTCTATCTAGGCATGATCTAAACGAAATTGAGGATAATGATGAGACTCTAGTCAATACTGACAGAACTGACAGAGATCTAGGGGCCACAACCAAAATTGGTGCATCCGTACACTTGGAGAAACCAAAAAGATCTAACTGCGGTGGACGGAAAACTATCCCGCCGCTGGTAAATCCGGATTGATAACGTAAGTTATCCCAATCCGTGGGCATAAACGAAGAGAAAACCCTCAATTATGACTCGAAATTTTGGAACGACCTAACTGAGGTGTGTCAAGTGACAGGCCAATCCACACAAAATAAGTGAACACACGAAGTCTCTAGCAAGACCTGGTGGTCAGATCTAACAAAAAGCCGGAATACCAAAACCTCTACCCTGCAAACAATGGGGCAAGGCGGAAGGGCCAGATCTATAATAACAAACAGAAAACTATCCAAGCACCTTCCGGTGCAGATCTACAGCGGCACAGACGGAAAAGTGTCTAAACAGTGCCACCCACGGCAAAATCTATGTAAGAAGATCCACTCCAGGAAATAACAAGAAGCGCAAGGCCATTCACGGCCAAGTTACAAGCAAAGAAAGCTGGGAAATGCAGATGCTCAATACAATTGGGTTTAATGAGACCCAATCCACGAACGAACCCTCTAAACGGTCAACCAGCTATTCTAACACGCGCCTGTACCCGCAAGGCATCGTAATACTTACACAACACCTTTAATAATCTGGTGATTATCAAAGGTGAACCGCAGCTGATCGCTACAGCTGGGGCTTTGCAAAGCCTCAAAGGGTGAATCTGCTCCGCAATCCACTCCTAAAATTTCCTTTTAAATGAGTCTCCTCTAAAAGGGTTCTCTTCTCAATGTCCTCTGGACCGCGCGGGGCCTCACCTTGTGAATGTCCACACCCAAAGGAAGAGGAAAAGAAATATGGGAACAAAGGAAAGAAATGCAAATAAACTTGGAAGAGAGTTAGGATTAGGGAAAAGGGTTTCACAAACCCTAATTCCACGCTACAAAAACAAGAAATCTGCGACCAATGGATAGTAATATGCTGACCTAGGGTTAAAAATTCCAAAAAATAAACCCTAAATCCGTACAAACCCTAACTCTGCGGCCCAAACCCTAAATCTGCAGCCAAACCCTAATTCCGCAGATTAACCCTAAAATCTGACCCAAATTCAGACCTAAATCTGCTGCCCAGAAAAAGAGTGGTAACAAGATAGGCGACAAAGATTGGAAGCAAGAAAGAAGAAAACAAAAAACAAAAACAAAATGTGTTTTTTTGTTTTTTAATAAAGTAAATTTTATAAACTTAATTATTTTTATAATATTTTTTTTTCAAAGCAAAACTGAAAGCGAAAGCGAAAATGGAGAGAAAGTATGAGGAAAACTCGTTGAAAGATAAAGCGGAACAAAAGAAAAAAAACCAAATCAAAAGGTGATATTTTTTCTTTTATAAAATAAATTTTATATTTTTAATAATTTAATCGAAATAAAATCTTTTGAAAAGTTAAAGCTTTTGAAAGGTTAGGCTTTAAGACAAGAATACTAAGCCGTGGGATAGCCACTAGGCTCCCAGCTCTTCCACGCATTCTCTACAAGAGTTATCTCAAGAAAGGCAACAAAGCAATAGGAAGCACTTTCAACCAAAAACCAAGAAAATTGGATTTAGTCAAAAATGGCACTTTCCAATAAAACCAAAATGCCACAACAACAAATACACTCAAGCAAACCGTCCAACTGTCCGGAGAACGACGTAGCTTGACAGAAGATGCCACACTTCAAGCCTCCACTCCACAAATCGCTAAAAAAACAAGTTTGGAGGGAAACCTTCCGGACTTGGCCGAAGCCGTGTGGATTAAAAACGAGGCAGAATATTAGGAGACAAAAATCCGTATGCTAACTAGCATCTATCAATAGCTAACAAGAGGAAAAGAAATAATGGGCAATCGGTGGCAAAGAGGAAGCAAGAAAACTGCTCCGCCGCCAAAAGAAAATTCTTGTCCAAAAGCTAAAATTCTCTAAGTCTGAGAATTAGCCTAAGTAGGAGCTACGCTAGGCCTAAGCAAAACTAGCCCACGTCTAGCCTACTTTACATGCATGAAACTACTTAAGATGTTGGCCAATAAGCGACCAACATCATCTGTCGTACGCTTGACAAAATCCACTTTCCGAGGGTAAAAACCCTCCCTAACTACATGTATGCGCGAACCTACATGTGTTCGCGACTTAAATAAATAAAAGGTATCGAAGCGTCGTCGATACCCTCGAAAATCGTGATTCGGCGCCTAACGATACTTCGCGTCGATACTCCCGAAATCGCGTGCATACGCACGATACGAAACATATTGCACGAAACATTCCAAAAATCGCGCTGCGTCGCCCAAACGATATTTCGCGTCCATACTTCGAAAATCGTGTACTTACGCACGAAATGAAAGGTATCGCTCGAAATGAGTACTATACATCCAAACTTGAAAATAAATGAATCGACATGAAATCGCGCGTGCGAACGAAACAACATGAAAGCGTGCATCACAGGTTGCAAAAGTCAAAATTTTACATAGGCAAAACCGACCGTTTTTTTTCTTCAAAAATTGAGTAACCGACGCCCGACCGAGTTATGTCACACTCCCAAATTGTTAATCGTTAACCGACCGGCGTTTACGAAAATAAAAATTAACCGAATCTTGATTTTTCGCGACTACCGTGCTCGCCCTTAACCAAAAAGTACAAAATTAACCAGTATACGAAGGACGAATAAGCCAATAATTACGATTTGTCGCGTTCCCTAAGATTTGCGAAATGAATAGTGTAATACCGTGTCAGATTTGCGACGCTTTGTCGTGTTGCCTAAGATTTGCGAAATGAATAGCGCTACTTCAGTACCGTGTCAAATTTGCGACATTAATCATGATGTCACGTACTTCCAAGATACTAAAGAGTACAAAGTACAATAATGGTGGATTATAGGGACAGCAGAAAATTTTCGTTTTTTTTGTTTTTTGGTTGACTAACGTAACCGACGGTTTGGTTTTTCCTGGTGAATCAACCGACTGTCACCGCCCGACCCCCAAAATTTGGCAACCGAATGCGTTACGGATCCGGCGTGCGCGGTCGGTTAACGGTCGGTCACGGTTTCGGTTGACCGTTTGCGACCTCTTGCGTGTGTGCATGCATAAAATCGTGCGTGCATACAGAATACCGCGCTTGCGTGCAAACTACCGCGCGCGCATCCGAAATACCGCGCGTGCGTGCATTATATCGTGCGCGCCTGCCGAATATTGCGTGTGCGGGCATGATATCATGCGCGCGGGCAACCGACACGATGCGGCATGACATCTTCACTTGCTTACCATGTACCTGTGTAACGACATCACGTATAGTTTGTCAACCACGTGTTCTAAATTGATTGGCACCACGTAGGCTAGGATCCGATATTGAATATCCTGAAGATTTTTAGCACCGACAAACTTCACTTCAAATATTCACTTGCGTACCATGTACCTGCGTAACGAAGTCATTATACGACTGAACTTTTATGCTTTTTGCAAACGCCAGTCTTTACGCCAGCTCATTTTTCAGGGTTTTTGTTTTTTAACATAACGAAAGTCCTTTGAGAGAAACAGTGTGACGAACAAAAGCTACAAAAAACAGCGTGACGAAGGAGTGTTATGAAATTACATTTTTATTTTCGGTTGTTTTTTGGAAAGCACGTGCCATGTGCAAATCTTGTGATTTTTTGCTAGTTTTCTATTGTGACACTTAGCTTGATCGTCCAGCGTGTCACTATTTTTTTTTTTTTTATCTGCCAACCCATCTCCTTCATGTACGTTCACAGTTACAGAGAAAAATGAAGCGAACGCCTCGCAGATAAACATCCGACGGTTAAGATTACCTCCTAGACCTTCAGAGACTATTGGCAAGATTCTCTGTAATGTTGTTTATCGTATAAAAATAAAATAAGCGAACGGTTTGGTACGGATAGTCGCGGATTTCTGTAAACTACCCCACTTTTCGTCTGATGGAACGTCACCCTTATGTACATGTACACAATCAGACAAAATGTACATTTTCGCGTCACTGTGACGTTTGCACTAGGCGGTTTGTGAAAACGCAATTACATGATAACGCCCTGTATTTAATATTGTTTTGTATGTTTTTACTTAATAAAGTACAGTTCTGCACGGTCAGACACTGACCGTACGCAACTCTATTTTAAACGGCACTATATTAGAGTTGTTAACGCGAAATTCAAAGTACCTTAAATAATGCAGAGAAAGTTTTTATTTACTCTATTTAAGGTTAAAGGGTCAAAATTCCGGGTGACTGAGGGTGAAGTTCCATTAGACGAAAAGTGAGGTTGTTTACAAAAATTCGGACCTCTCCGTACTACGATGTACCTCTTATTTTGTTTTTATCTGGAAAACAGCATTACAGAGAATCTTGCCAACATTCTCCAAAAGTCTGGGAGTTAACAATGGCCGTTGGATGGTTTTTGGCGAAGCATTCGCTTCGAAACTTTCTGTAATTGGTGATGTACCTCGCGAGGTACATCATCAATTACAGAAAAATTTGAGCCGCGACACGTTGGATAATGAACATACGTGTCAAAGATGTCAACCAACGGAAATCAAAAAATTTCGCACACCATTAAAAAATACAACAAAAAATATAAACGAAATCTCCTAACGCACTTTGGTCACGCTATTTTTGTAACCGCCCATTCGTCACACTATTTCTGGTAGCACTCATTCGTCACGTGTAAAAACACGAACCCTAAAAAACTGAGGTGGTATCTGACAATGCGTCTGCAAAGAGTACAAAAGTTGTGTTGCACGATGACATGGTACCCAAGTGCATGGTACGCAAATGAAGATTTTTGGTCAATGTGAAAATTATTGACGATTTGCAATATCCAATCCAGAGTTCCGTGGCAACGCTCATTTGCTAACACGTGCATTACAAACTATGCGCAATGGAACTTCGTTCAAATTGTAGCATTTTGTAATGTTGACCGTACAATTACAGAATGTCCTAATGAAACTTCACCCTTTGACACTAATAACGATTCGCGGTGTACTGTCATGTGACACCATATTAATTGAGTGCAACAAACTTGGTCCGTTGGATTCGTCGCACACGTGTCCCAATCTTGTCCTCCTCGATTTTAACTAAAAGCAGATACAATATGCGTATCATACGCCCAATTGGATATATATTTTCGAACTAGGGTTTAAAAATTTAAACCATAGTTCAAAAGTAGGTGAAAGTAGGCCCATACAATATGTCTATTGTGTGCAAAACATACAATATGACCTTAATACCCATATTGTATTCGGACCTATTTGGACCAATTAAAACATTCGGACCAAAAATTGGACCAATTAAAACATTCAGACCATTTTTTTATTATTTAAACCGTCAGATTTGGACGATCGGACGGTCGCTGATCAAAGTAGCGATCTAAGAAGATCACATGAAAAGCCCATAACACAACTTACGATAAAGGCGCCGACCAAAGGCCTACCATAAAAGCACCTACTTTTGAACTATGTTTTAAACCGATACCTCCAAAAGGCTTAAAACGTTGAAAAGAAGTCTCAACGTTTTAACCTCAATTAAAACATATTTATCAGGTTAAACTGAGTTTTAGAATAGGTCAATAGGTACTTAAAAAGTTTGTCTAACTAATTGATTTTATTTGTATTCTTCCAAATCCTAGTCAAAATTGCTAAATGATTTTTTCTCCAAGTTCCAATATCTACGAATACTTTTTTTGGAGGTTTACGGCGTTTAAAAGAAGCACTAAACCGTGAATCGTTATTAGCCTTATGTACGCTATAACGGCACCCCAAAATTTTGACATTGATACCTTAAATATAATAAATTACACTATTTAAGGACGTGGACCATAATCTGCCACGTCTCCCGACACTAAATTAGAATTAATGACGCTACACCGCCAATCGTTATAAGCGTGTAAGTTTTTTTAGCTTTTACGAATAATTAGCGTGGTTTACGCTAATTGGGAATTTGGAATTTTTCGAAGAAATCGTCTATTCTAATAAGGAATTAGGGTTTTTTTTTAATAGTGTGGATAATTCTATTTGAGAATAAATAAAAAAAAGGGCGAGACGGAATTAGCGTACACAACGCTAATAACGATTGGCGGTGTAGTTTTTTCTTACACTAATAATTTCTATACGCTAATAACGATTCAAGGTGGACAGTCGAGTAAAATATTAAATATACTACACCGTGTATCGCTGTTAGACCGCCAATCGGAAAGGGGGAATCTTGCCTTTAAATCGCAACCGTCAGATTATTTTTCCGACAAGTATGTATGGAGAAAGGTTCATTTCTGTGGAAAAAAAGCATTTAACACTATTAGCGATAAATGGTGCATTGGCCTAAAACTTTGGATTTCAAATTTTTAAAAAGTGCATGTGCTTCATCTATTACACCGTGTATCGCTATTAGGGTTAAATACTAATAGCGATACACGGTGTACTTACCTGTACGTTTGTTCACAATGATTCATGTACTATTGTACTGTAAAACAAAATATACTCTTGTACTGTATAATATAGTCCGTACGTGAATGGACATACGGGCAAACTTCGGAAATTGACGCAACGGTTTAACCGGTTTGAAAACTGGGTTAAAAGTTCAAACGTTGAAAAGAATAATACTTCGTCGGCAACATTGTCGTCACTTGTCATCATTGTCCTGTACTCCTGTTTGGACCGAAGTCATTCCGTACAGAACGTTGCACCGACAGTACAACAGTAGGTTCCATTAAATTACCGGACCATTTTTAAGCCATGCATAGTTCGCCACGTGGCCTAATAAAATCTTAAAATACCAAAAAGCGCTAAAGACAAATTAAATTCAGAACTGCATGTAGGACGCACATAAGAAGGAAAAAACAACATTTTTGTCCTTTCATTTTTGCGGTCGAAGTGTTTCAAATATTGACACTGAAAACTGGAATTTTGCGATGTGAACGGAAAACAATCGGTACCTGCCGATTTTCAAGGCGCCTAATATTAACAAAAAATCGGGTCGATACGTGACACTATACATACCGGTACTGTACCTCAAAACTGATCTAAATTGTCTCGTTCGGACGTCCTTCTAAAGAAATCTTCCCTCCAATCTACTGTAGCCCTAACCCTAATTGAGCAGTAACCCTAATTTTCAATATCTTTACTACCGCGACGTATAGAGTAGGGAATTGTTTTTTTTTTTTCGATTGTATATTCTTTCCCGCTCCTTTTATTTTTCCATCTTGTTTCTTTTTCCCGTGTTTGTTTTTTTTATTTTACTTTATTCCTTTGTTTTGAACATTTTCGTAGACATGTTGTAGCAATCCTTTTTAGGGTTTTTTCTTCTGTGTACAGCAAACCCTAATTTGCTCATAGATGACTCCTAATAAGAAAATTTGGCTTTTTTTAAACCTTATTCCAAGGGAGATTGGTCAAATAAACCTTTCTTTTCCTCTTTAGATACCTGTTTTTTTTTTTTTTTTTATTTTTCGAGAATAATAGCTTGAGCTTTTAAAATTTAGTTTTTAGGCAGTTTTTGGACCAAAACATTGAAAATTTTGGTTCGTCTCTCTCTTATCACTCTTTTTCTCCTCTCTCTCTCTCTCTCTCTCTCTCTCTCTATCCCTCTCCCTTATCTCTCTCTATCCCTCTCCCTTATCTCTCTCCCCATGGGTACCAACAAACACTCCAACTTCAACTGTTGTTCTTTCCTTTTTGTATCCAAATCCAAAAAGAAGAACAAAACTGTCCCTTCTTTTACCTCCTCCGCCTCCTCCTCCGCCTTCTCTTCCGCCAACTTCTCCACTACCTCCTCCTCCTCCGCAGGCACCTCTCATTCCTCTCACTCCTTCCAAAAATCCCCTCATATTCCTGAATTTCTCCAAATCTGGCCACGTGTCACTACTACCATCTCTACCACCACCTCTACCTCCATCCCTACCGCCTACTCTATCACCACCTCTTCCCACACCTCCTCCATTGCCACTATCCCACCCTCCGCCTCCTCCACCTCCAAAAGTGTGACAGGTGCGGAAAATGTGTCTCATTCGGGAACCCTAATTCCCGGACTTCCGGAGGAAATTGCTTTGAGCTGTTTGGCTCGGATCCCGACGTCAACGAGAATGAAGCTTCGGAGCGTTTCGAGGGAGTGGAGGGAAGAGTGTTGCGGGGAGGCGGTGAATCAGGCTCGGGCGAGGGACGGGCTCTTATTGGATCCGTGTTACATTTGTCGCTGTCCGGTGATGGAAGTGAGAGAGCATATAAAAAGGTGTCGTCTCCATCTTCTGTTCTCTCTCTTTTTTTCTCTCTCTCTCTCTTCCTCTCTCTCTCTCTCTCGTCTCTCTCTCTCTCGTCTCTCTCTCGTCTCTCTCTCTCGTCTCTCTCTCTTTCGTTTCTCTCTCGTCTCTCTCTTTCTCGTCTCTCTTTCGTCTCTCTCTCTCTCCCCCCTCTCACTTTCGCCCTCTCTCTCTCTCCCCCTCTCCCTCTCGCCCTCTCCCTCTCTCCCTCACTCACTCTCACTCTCACCCTCTCCCTCTCCTCCCTGTGTCTGTCTGTATTTTCTCTGCTTCCAATTGCCTCTTCACTTTCTTTGTCTGTCTCTCCATCTCTTCTTCCCTCCTCCTCCCTCTCCCTCTCTCTTTGCCATTTTCCTGTATCGGTCCTTCCCCTTCTCCGTTCCTCCCTCCTTTCCTCCTTCCCTCTATTTTCTTCTCCTGTCTTTCTGTTAGCAAAACTGGAATTCATATTTTTTGCAATTTTTTGTCATATAGAGACTTAGTGAGAAAAAAATGGTAGAAAAATCGATGGAAATTTTGTTTTTAGGACCTTTTTTTCCGGATACGCATGTACGAACACACACATAGACATATATATATACATACATTATATATACATGTACATATATATGTTTATTATTACATTATATAGACGTATATATATTTGTATTAATAACGCTATAATAAATTTACGTTATTTGTATGTATGTATATGTGTATATGTTTTTAATGAAATTTGCGGCGGTTTTTGTATTTTTAACGTTTTTGTTGATGTGTGATGAGGGGATTATGGCTATTAAGCTGAGAAATGGTTTTTTTTTTTTTGCTCTCTTTCCCTCTCTTCTCCCCTCTCCCTTTCTCTCTTCCTCTCCCTATCCCTTTCTCTCTCCCTTTCTCTTTTTGTCCCTCTCCCTCTCCCTTTCCCTCTCCTTAAGAACCTTTTCCACAAAATCTTATGTGCATATACTAAAGATTAATTTTTATATTTATTTTTATGTTTATATATATGTATATATGTGGACAGGTTACACATAAAGGAAATAAAAGGACAACATTCCTGCGAATCTTGGCGCTCGAAAGCGACGACCGACTACTTCAAAAAACGATTCGAAAAAAACGTCGAAAAAAACGGTGAAAAAAGACAACACTCTTCTTCTTCTCTCCCTCTCGACGCCCAAAATTTTGTCGAAATTTGTGCCGAGGAGGAGGAAGATCGAATTCTGAACTGTTTGTCAAAACTTCGGCAACAACTCGTGAGTAACGAAAAATTTGAACCTCCGAGAAATGATTTTGAAATGTACAAAATCGAAATGAAACGTCATCGCGACACGTGTACTCTTCTCCGATTGGCCGTCGACGAGGTTCCCCATCCCAGTTCTTGGAAATCAAGGTTTCGCTTACCTCATCTCACGAATTGGGATCACGACGCCGCGTTTTTTTTTCTCATCATGTGAAAAAAAACAAGAACTTTCACAAAACCCTCAAAAAAGATCATGGAACCTAAAAAATTCATACAAAATCCTAAAAAAATTATGTAAAACCCTGAGAAAACCTTAAAAATAGTCCCTAAGAAAGCCGTAGAAAACCCGGAAAAGCCTTAGAAAACCCCAGGGGAAAAAAAAAAAATTTGTAAAATAGTTTAGAAATTAGGGAGGAAGTGATATTATTGTAGGGTTTTTGTGGGTTTTTCTTATGGTTTTTGTGGGATGGGATTTGTTTTTGAGAGGGAGGATGGGACATATTTGAAGATTTTTGGTGTTTAGGGTTTTGGAGTTTTTAAATGGTTGACCTTTTTCCAATGGATTAGGGTTTTTAAGGGTTAGGGTTCCGGATATAGGGTTCAAGTTATTTGTAGGGCTAGGGTTATTGTCAATGTTAGAGGGAGTTTTGGGGATTTTTTTTTTTTCGTTTTATTGAAGGGGTAATACGGCTCGTATTTTTTGTGTGGATAGTGGGTTTCCCTCCCCTCACCTTCCCGGTTTTTTTTTTTTTTTTTTTTTTTTTTTTTTTTTTTTTTTTTTTTTTTTTTTAATATATATATTATTATTATTTTTATGATATTGTAGGTTTCGTCTTTTCGAAACTTTTGAGTTTAATCTCTTTGGAAGAGAGTGAAATTTGTCGATTATTTTAACTATTTTTTTTTAGGCTTTTTGTTCATTTTGTTTAAAGCTATTTTTTCTTAGGGTTTTAATTTTGATTTTTAGGTCATTTTTGTCCCCTCAGAGGCTTTTATTCCTCATGTACTTTATTTTTTGTCATTTTATGACGATTTTAATGCACTCCCCTTTTTTCTCATTTTTTTTTTTTTTTTTTGGGGCTTTTGTGAACTTCAAATTCAATTTTGGAGATTTTCTTTTCAAAAAATATAGAGATTTCTTTCAAAATAAAATAAAATTGCATTGTTGTTTTTGTCAGTACGAAATGTTTCCATTCGTGGTTTTTATTTTTTTCAGTCTCTCTTTTTTTATATAACACAATCAATAATGTGGATTTTCAAGTTAAGTTATTTAAAAGTTCTTTGAAGTTATTTTTAAAGCTATTTAACAGTCTTTAAAGTAACAAGGTTTTTTTAAGTGAGTTTTTTAGTGATTTTTGTGATTTTTATTTCACACTCCACACAATTTTACAAATAAAAATATTTGGAATACGTTAAATAAAGTATGAAGAAGCCTTTTACAAGATGTGAGCTGTGAAGTATGATGCATGCGAAATGACATTTCGTATGTATTGTATGGAGTATGTGATTTGCAATGTGGTCTGAGTTCTCCCTCTCCCCCCCCCTCCCCCTTTCTCCTCTCTCCATCTCTCTCTCCTCTCTCTCCCCCTCTCCCTCTCCCTCTCCCTCTCCCTTTCCCTCTCCCTCTCCCTCTCCCTCCCTCTCCCTCTCCCTCTCCCGCTCCCTCTCCCTCTCCCGCTCTGTAGTATGTTGTATGTTTTATGAACTGTAGTCTGTGTTTTGTTCTATGTGACGTTGTCATGTTTAATAGGAATTGTTATAACCACTCTGAATAAATCTTTATAGCCACTACAAAATTCATTTGAAATTCTTGTTCACTACATCCCCTTTTCCTATTATTGTTGATAAACCAGATTGAATTAAAAAGCACGATTATTATTATTACTCATTTGAGTCCAGGGGTACAAAAGAGGTGGCATGCCCAACTGTGAAAAACTACAAGCAGGGCAAAAATAAAAGCAACCTTAACACATACATATGGCACATAAAATAAACACACTCAAAGAGGCCACAAACCCAAAAAAAACAACACAACAACGCACTTAAACAAGCACTACCCAACCCAACCTCAACAAACTTAAATATATACGAAAAGCAACCTCATAAGTCCCCCAAGCCCGAGGGGGCACGTTGAGGGAGTTCCGGAACACGCTGATGATCCACAACCACAAAAGCCGATCGAAGGAGGATATGTTCTTGCAATCGTTGTAAAACCATAGATAAACGTTGACGATAAAATGAAGTAAGGACTGAAGCATGAGGGCTCTCAGGTTCGCGTTGCTCGAATGAGTGTCTTCCACAAGTACGGAGAAACTCGTCCAAAGACACACCCAAACAACCAAATATCTCGACTGCCCTGGAATAAAGTCATCCATTGGATCTTAGTGTGCATAATCACCCTCCTTCGTCTTAGCGGCATCACCGGCGGCCACTCCAACATGTCAAGCTGCTTGACCAACGACTGTAGTCCAAGTAGGACTCACCAAAACAACGTCACCACATATGTGACCCTCACCAATGAGCAAAACACTATCAATCCGGCGCGAAAGAATAATACTAGAAACCTCCCGAGGCACAAGTAATCCCCCCTCGAAATAGATAGTCACAATGGTGTCGCGAATTGTGTCGTGCCCCTAAATCGATTTTCCCCTATGGGAGCAATGAAGCAAATGGATGCCATCGTGCTGAAGCACAAGGCCACACGAGTAAACCAGAGAGCCAAGTAAAGGTGGATGAGGGAGGCCGAATCGGAACTTGATGGCGGTGGTGATTTGAGCTGGCATGAACCGTATAGTGGATAAATTAAGTGTAGTGAATGGCCAGCCCCCAAAACTAGGTCAACCACATAAGAGAAAGCGGGCACACGAAGAAAACGAGGGAAGCACTTTGAGAAGCTCAATTTTAATCGCGGCGACAACCCAATCGAAAATTAGTTCATGGACATGTGCAACTGATTTTGT
Source organism: Zygnema cylindricum (assembly GCA_037447655.1). Lineage (NCBI taxonomy): Eukaryota > Viridiplantae > Streptophyta > Zygnematophyceae > Zygnematales > Zygnemataceae > Zygnema > Zygnema cylindricum. The sequence continues at coordinate 49,776 of JBBHKE010002052.1, read as the reverse complement.
ATCAAGGGTGGAAAAAACAGGCATAGTAGGAGTAAGAAGAGAACGTGCCGCATCGAAAAGGAACCGTTGGAAGGCACCCTTTTCAAACCCGAAAGACAAAGGTAGTGAGAATAGGGGTGTCCCCGACCAAAAAGCGAGAAACAAGAGTGGGGGTAATAAGGCACAAACTTCCCAAATAGGTAGCAGGATCAACACATGTAGTAAAAAGTAAACCTAATCCCTGGTGCAGAGACAGTGATGTCTGAATGCGGGCAGAAGGCCCAAACTCGCAATCAAATGCCCCACGACCAAACAAAGTGTGAAAGATGTCCACGTGATGTTATCAAAGACGTAAAGAGATGAAACAATTGTTGGGGTGGGAGAGGAAGTGCGAGTAAGGTAAAACGAGTGGTGGGGGAAACACCTAATTCAATAAAGCAAAAGCCACTTGGGGATCGCGAGTGTTAGAAAGGTCGTCCACATTGGACAAATATGTCTCAAGAGCATTATAAAAATACTTAGGTCATGAAAGTATCCTAACCAAGGGGCCAACCAAATACACGAATGCCATCGGAGGGAGGAGGAGTTTGAAAATCAAAAGGGGGAGTAAAAGAGTGGAATATCTTGAGGGTACAAAATAACACACTTCGTGGGTTGGCCAAAAAGTGTGAGTACAACCAAACGATTCTTGAACAAATTATATGTCAGCATGACCTAAGGTCCCATAATATGTGTATCATCTACAACCGAAGGAAAATGCAAGAAGGGAAAGCGTAACGAAAACACAAAGGGCGGCTATGTGCAAAACCTAATAAAGGTCTTTCAAGAGAGTCCCTTGACGAGTGGCGATCGTTGAGGAGAGAGAGGACAATGTCAGTTGAGAAGGAGAGGTTGCTGGTTAGAGAATAAAAAGCTCGCACAAAAGGGAATAATTGGATAATCGGGGAAGGGGCAGCCATAAGCTCCGGAAAAATAATGTTTCGATCCACCGTATTGAAGGCGTTAAAAACGTTGACTTGAATGACCAACCAATCACATGGACATAAACAAAGCTCGAACCCCGTGGACCACGGTCTCACAACCTCCCCGAGTGGCAACTTTAAACTGATGAGGAGAAAAATAATCATAACAGCCGGGCTAGAGTTCGATACCAACGACAAGAGCTACGAATCGGCATAAGTCCTCTCCCACGGCAATAGGGCGAATCCCCCTATTGGATTTGGTGACAACCACAAGGCGAGACGCCGTGAGAAGATCACAAATCCGAGGGGGAAAAACCCAACTAGTTATAAGAGAACATACTGAAAAGAACATATCAAAACCTCGGGCACCCAATTGAAGTGTCAAAACATCGCAAAATAACTCTTAAAACACCTTTTCTTCTTGCACAATCGTCAAATTGTTAATCGAATCAATCGGATAGAAAGGTAAGGTTCTGTCAATCGCCCACCGAAAATACAACGTATGTGCGCGGATAAAAGACATTTCAAGTGGATACAAATACAATGACACTAATTAGTGATACACGATAAGTTTTAGTCGATTGACGAATATGAAATTGTTATTTCACGCGTCAAATGTTTTCATTTTTTTTTGCACGAGAGAGAGAGAGTGCATGCTATATTTTTTCCTTCTCGTAAAGCGCATGTACAAAGGAAAATGATAAGCATGTGCGGAAAAAAAATCGCAGGGGTCTCGGACTTCCACTTTCATTCATGGGTCCTTCACAAAAATTTACGCTATCCTCGTCTCTCCCCATCTTTCTCACTCTACCTCTCCTCTTTCTCTCTTCTTTGGATAAAATACAACAATAATGGCATAGAATGAAAGTTTTTTTTTTTTTTGTCGTATTTTGATGGCGTATCGAGTGATAAAAGATAAAAAAAGATATCAAGAAGCCATGGCGTAAAGCTTACGTACTAACGACGTCACACGGTAGCATGACTTCGCAATGTCACAAAACCCTAAACATCTACAATGTCACAAAGAAATAGAAGTCTAAAATTGTCGCACATTTTGTAGACGTATACAACTATTACACATTTAAAGTAAAGAAGGCTCTAAGTAACGATTTCATTCTTGGACATAGGAACACTTTGAAAAGTACAACTATTCTTGGACATAGGAACACTTTGAAAAGTACAACTGAAAATGTGCGCTAAAATCCAAAGTTTCATTTCAAAGTTTAAATTACATGGGCACACCGCCTAAGCATTGGGACACTTAAAACAATATACATAGAATCTTCGTTAGAATACAAAGTAGTCCGTTAATTTAAAGTTACATGGGGATATGACATTAGTCCGTGTCCGCAAGATTTCCCTCTTAATTACTGTGGTCATAATAGGTTTCAACTTTTGTTTGTAAAACAGGAAAAAATCTAATGCAAAAACAAAAAACAAACAAAAATGTATCCCACCATAAAAGTTGTCGTTCGGATGGCCAAGATCTTCTCAGTATTGTCGTGTAAAAACTTTTTCATAAACGCTATTAGATATACGAATATCCGGCGAAAGCATACACATTTTTGCCGACCGTCTATGATAGTTTCCCAGCTTGGAATTTTTTTCACACTGTCCGTACACCCTAATTAACTTTGGCGACTCTGGACGAGAAATCATATCTAGGTGTAGCCCTAACAAAACTTGAGCTTGTTACAATGTCCGTACACCGTAACTGCAGTATACCGTGTATCGCTATTACTGTTAAATTTTTTTACACCACTTAAAACATTTTTTTTCCGTACACAATTGTCCGATTATTTATTTGAGACCGCCAATCGGAAGCTAAGATTCTTACATTTCGATCGCGAGCGTCGGATCCACAATTCGACATGTGTGTACGGCAAAAATATGTTTTAAGTGACAAAAAAAGCATTAACCCTAATAGCGATTCACGGTGTAGCCAATGAAACTCGGAAGTGTTAGGGTAAGGTTCCTTTAGGGGAAAAATGTCGTTGTTTACTGAAAGCCGTACTTTTTCGTACAGTGCCGTACCAAACACAAAATGTCATAAATACAAGCATACTGAATGAGCGATTTGATTCTCCACGTTTATGGGCGTAAACGTGGACTGTCGGATGCATAATCGGATACGCCATCGTCTGACACTTTCAGTTCGCAACAAGTGACCCGGAGTAGGTCACGTGCCTCGAGGAAAAGTGAACAAATATCCACGACGACCGCGCGACCAGGTGGGTATACGTCGCATATGACATGTGCCTTCCGGCAGGGAGGATGCGAGGCCACCGGAAGCCGCAAGAAAATCTTTGACGGAGGATATTGTTTCACGCTTCTGACACATCCAATGACCATTTTGACATTTTCGTACTCTTTTACAAATTTTAAGTTTCGTCCGCCCGTACAGATTTAATTCAATATGTCGTACGAGTCACTTTTTACCTTCACTGGTACAAATATGTGGTCACAATTTGCTGTCGGAGATTCTTTGAAGATTACCAAAATCGTTTCCATCTATTACGTGGACAAATCAGAGTGTGCCACGCAAATAAAATGTCGATTACTGACCCGACACAATGGAAGGATAGCTTCAGTAAATGAATTTTTGACGTTTACTGAGACCGCCTAATGGAACAACTAGTGTTGGGTATCGAAGACCTAAGGTACGCATGTAATTGACTTTTCAACATCGTTTGATGCGTACCATACGTAGTATTCGTTACTGTAGTTTTACCGTGCGTAATATGGGCACGAGACATCTATAATATGAATTACAGAATTATGTACTTTTTTGTCGGTTAAGTTTTGCGGCGTCTACCTTTAAGTCACGGAATGAAAATCATGTCGTACGAGGCGAATCAAACAATTTGTCTTTTTCGCTAAAAAAACATATTACATTAAATAATAAAATATACTATATATCGCGATAAATATCGCGATGGTTTATGTTGGTCCCGGTACGATATATCGAAGAGTCTCCTCGATCGATATTCGATAAAATAAATATTGAAATCATCGCGATATGAATATACCCGATACCCAACACTACTCATAGCGATTCACTGTGTAGCCACTGAAAATCGGAAGTGTTAAAATAACAACAAAAATGGAAAATAACGTGAAAATAACGTGAAAATAACGAAAATAACCTGGCGGCTGGCTTGAGCGCAAGCGTTCGCACTTTGGCCAGTTTTTTGGATGTCGCAATTTCCGCTGGAGTGAGCGAACACGATAAAAGCTGTGTCGCTACGAGGCCGTCGAATATCGGCGACTGGTACTGCGGAAATAAGCTGCCCGGAAAAATCGTTGCAATAAAAAAAACATGTACGCACTGAAAAAATGTCGAAGCCAGTAATACTGTACTGTTATATCGGCGACTTCGTACAATAAATCAGATCTAGGTGTAGCCCTAACAAAAACTTGCGTGTGTCGAAAGTTCTGCGCCAGGAAATCCAGCGGATATGTCCATGTATGTTTTCGCCACGTGGAGCTAGGCGTTTGGTTCGCGTAGATTCGGTATAGTACAAAGCAATCATTAGAATTTCTAGCGCGGTGTCGTACTCTTGTCGGTTTATGCGCTGGAAAAGGAGATTTTGGCGACATATGATTGGGCCAAACGCGCCATAATTCAACAAAGACAAACGGCCGCCACGGGACAAATGATTGAAGACAAAAATGGTAATGATTAGATTTCTCCCCGACGTTTAAAAGCGCAGGGACGAGAGAACAAGAGAGGGAAAGGAGAAGAGGGAGAGAAAGAGAGAGAGGGAGAAAGAGATAGAAAGAGATAGAAGGAGATAGAAGGAGATAGAAAGAGATACAAAGAGATAGAAAGAGATAGAAGGAGATAGAAGGAGATAGAAAGAGATACAAAGAGATACAAAGAGATAGAAAGAGATAGAAGGAGATAGCTTACAGCCATGACTCTCAAAATTTCCACGTGGCGTTATTTAATTGTGACATTAACGATAATAGTCTGCCACGTGGCAGTCTGTCAGGGAGACTATGGAGGGTTGGAGGGCATTTCTAAAGCCACGTGGTATGGGGAGCCAGAGGGAAGCGGAACGGATGGTAAGCTATTTCTCCCTCTTCCTCTCTCTCTCTTTGTGTCCTTCTCCTTTCCCATCTCTCTCTCTCTCGCCCTCTGTCTCCTTCTTCTTCTCCTTCTCTGTCTCCGTTCCCATGTTTTATCTTCTCTCTCTGTCTCCCTCTGCTTCTCGCTCTTCCTCTCCCTCATATTTTCCCCCTCCTACTTCTCGCTTCCTTTCCTACTGTTTCTCCAACTATCATTCCCTGTCCCCTTTATTTATATTATATATACGATTTTTCAACCTCTTCTCAATTTATCCCTCTCTTGTCTTTCCTTCATTCTCAAACACATTTTCTTCTTTCCTTTCCTCCTCTTTTCTGTTCTTTTTTACCTTTCTCTTGTTAGATTAGCCCCTTGTGCCTCTCCCTGTATACCTCCCAATTTCCCATTCATCTCCAATTCCTCTTTTTCCCCTCCTCTCCCCTCCTCTCTTTTCCCTCTCTCTTTAACTCATGCTCCAGACCCCATTTTTTTCACTTCCCGTCTCCCTTTCTTACAATGTCTGTCCTCTCCCTCTCCCTCAACCAATACTTACACTTATTCCCTCTCTTTCACATTTCTCCTAACCCTCAGTCGCTATCGACCTCTTCCGTTTTCTTTTCCTCTTTTCACCTTTTATCTTTTTGCCTCTCTCTCTATCCCTCTCTTTCTCTCTTCGCCTCCTTGTCTCTGTTTCTCTCTCTGTCCCAATCACATCCCCTTACCTTCTCCTTATCCCACTCCCTCTACTTTCTACTCCCCCTCTTCCTCACCCTCTTCCTCTCCCTGTCGCTTTTTCTTTCCCTCTTCCCCCCTTCCCTTTCCCCTCTTCGTAACCCTTCGATCCTCTTGGCTCTCTCTCTCTCTCTCTCTCTCTCTCTCTCTCTCTCTCTCTCTCTCTCTCTCTCTCTCTCTCTGTGTGTGTGTGTTCTCTTTTCCATGCGCCTAACGTTTCTTCCTTCGGTACCATTCCGAATTTTTCCCCACAATCCCCTAACTATTCCGTACAACTCCCCACAATTCCATACACTTTCGTACAATCCTCCACCACTCCGTACTCTTATACCATTCTGTATCCTGTTCCGTACCTAATCCGTACAATTTGGTACTATCACATACCTTTCTCCACCAATTCCGTTCCTATTCCGTTCATTTCCCCACAATTCCTTGCCGCTTTGTACAATGCCGTACAATTCCGTACAATTTTGTCCATTTCGGTCCAATTCCATACATTTCCCACCACTTCCTTCCAATGCCATGCAACATCGTACATTTTCCCAATCTTCCGAACCATTTCGTACAATTCCGTACCGATCCGTACAATAGCGGGAGCTTGCGCCTACGGCCCCTTGCTCGCGTCTCCCTATGGAGCCTATGTGGTGGCCGGAAGTCCTCCCATTTTTCAAAATGGGGGAGGTTGTGGAGCCTGTTATGAGGTAGGGAATATTAAAAAAAAAAAAAAACTAGTGGAGGGAAAGAGAGGGAGGGGAGGGAGGTAGAAGATGGAGGGAGAAAAGGAGGAAAACTTTGCTTTTCCACACCAATTATTGTTTTTGATATTGACCCATTTTTAAAAATGTTTAAAAGCTTTTTCACCAAATTCACATGTTTCATAATCGTAGTTCCCCTGTCCCATTTTTTTTGTTTTTGTCTATCTTTTTGTAGCTTTTTTAGTGGCCATCATAGGACATCTTTCCCTCCCCTTTGACCGCTTTTAGAAACTCTTAGGACCTTTTCCTTCACTGAACCCCCGTTAATTCTTTTCTTCTCCGTTTCCTCTGTTCTTTCCTTCCCTTTCCTTTTCTTCTCTTTTTCTTCTCTTCTCTTCTTTGACGTACCCTACCCTGTCCTTTTTCTTTTTTCTTTTTACAGGTCCAGTGTCTAAATAACCCGCGCTGTTCCTCCACACCAATTGTTGTGTCAGTTACGGACCTTTGTCCGGAAGGCGAGTTTTGCGGCGGCGGAAAAACGCATTTCGATTTGAGCGGAAAAGCGTTTGGCGCTCTCGCTCTCCCGGGGAAAGAAAACGAGCTCCGGAACCTAGTTGGCGTCCTCGACATTTCCTACAAACGGTATGGTACAGATATTTTAGTTTGTTGTACTTTTTCCTGTTTATATGTGTATTATGTTTGTGTTTTAGTACCAATAAACTCTCTCTCTCTCTCTCTCTCTCTCTCTCTCTCTCTTTCTCTCTCACTCGCTCTCTCACTCTCTCTTTCCCTCCCTATCTCTTGTTCTGTCTCACTCTCTATCTCTATCTCCCTTTCCCTCTCTCTCTCTTCTCCTTGTTCCTTTCCATTTCCCTTTCTCTCCTCCTCTTCTCCCTCTCAATCTCCTTCTCCATCGCTCTGTCTTTTTTGCCCCTCTCTCTCCCTCTCTCTCCCTCCCCCGTTTGTTGAAGTACACTTTTATTTGTTTTGTTCGTGCCTACATTTCTGGTTGTACCTTATATCGTACTTTATTTCTTCATTTGATTGTACTATTCCGTATTTTCGCTGTTTTGGTTCATTGCGCCATTCTATTTTCCTTGCGGTAGTGTTGCTACCTGTCTGTGTTACAGATTCATTGTCGGGTACGGATACATTGTTCTTCCCTCTTTCCCCCTTTGCCCCTCTCCCCCTCTCCTTCTCTCCTCCTCTTTTGCTCTCCCATCTGCCCCTCTCCCCCCTCCCCCTATCTCCTCTCCCCTCTCCCCTCTCTCCTTTCCCTCTCTCCCTTTCTCCCTCCCTCTTTCGCTTTCTCCCCTTTCCCTCTCTTCCCACTCTCCCTTCTCCCTCTCTCCCTTTCTCCCTCTCTCCCTCTCTCCCTCTCTCCCTTTCTCCCTCTCCCTCTCTCCCTTTCTCCCTTTCTCCCTCTCCCCCTCTCCTCCTCTCCTCCTCTCTTGCTCTCCCCTCTGCCCCTCTCCCCCCTCTTCCTCTCCCCTCTCCCCTCTCTCCTCTCCCCTCTCTCCTTTCCCTCTCTCCCCCTCTCCCTCCCTCTTTCACTTTCTCCCCTTTCCCTCTCTCCCGCTTTCCCTCTCTCCCTTTCTCCCTCTCTCCCGCTCTCCCTTTCTCCCTCTTCCCTCTCCCCCTCTCCCCCTCTCTTCCTCTACTCCTCTTGCTCTCCCCTCTGCCCCTCTCCCCTCTCCCCTCTCTCCTTCTTTCCCTCTCTCCCTCCCTTCCTTTCTCTCTCACTCCCTCCCTTTCTCCCTCTCCCACTCTCCCTTTATTTCTCTCTAGAATATTCCTTTGTATACAATGACACCGACTTTTACTTCACTTTTCTGTGGCCTTCGCTACACCGCTAATCATTATGTGTTAAAATATTTTTCACCACTTAGAATATCTTTTCTTTATGCACACTTGTCGGATTGTCAATCCGATGGTTGCTACTGGACGGCAAGTTTCTCACCTTCCTATTGGCCGTCTCCAATTCACAATCTGACAAGTGTGCACGGCGAAAAGAAGTTTGAAGTGGCAAAAAAAAACTATAACACTAATAACGATTAGCGGTGTAATTCTCTTTTACCGGTTGTATTATATAATATCGTGTTATATTACATTACATGATGTTATATTATATTATATTGTATATTTTAATGTATCATATTATATTGTATTATATTTCATTGTATCGTATTGGATAGTATGATATTATATTATATTAGTATAATTATAGACCGATTGTAGCGAGAAACCATTCTCTTTTCGTTTTTGCTTTCTTCTTGTTGACATTTTTCCTGTTCTTTGTTTTCAAATTATTCTTTGCCATGATTCTCCTCCCTCTCATCTTTGATCTTTTTCTCCAATTCCTCTCCCTTTTGCCCGCGATGGCCTTACCTCCTATACCTTTCCCTCTAACCATCTCCCTCCATTCGACTTTTCACATATTTTTCATATATATATATTTTTTTTTCATTTTGTTTTGTTGTTTTTGTTTTTCTGACATACTATTTTCAACTTATATTCATATTCATTTTCACTTTTTCTTTTGTGAGGTGGTATATTATCTTTTACCCCTTGTTGTCATCGCTTACTTTTTTTTTTTCTTTTTCAGAACTGCGTGCCCCTATTCCAAAACAAATATTTTTTTTCGCATTCTGCCCGGATCCAATGATTGGTACCTTCCTGTCGTCCCATTGGCCGGAAGTGGCCCCGGGATCGTATCTATGATCGAAATTAAACAGGTAAAATCTCTCTCTCTCTCTCACTCAAATTTTTCTTTTGAACTTCGTTTTTTTTTTCTTTAAGCATTTCTCTCATACCTGAGAATCTGTTGACATTTTCCGTCTTTTTTTTCTTTTTTTGTTATTCTCCTCTTGTTTGTTTTTTTTTCTCCTTTTTCTGTGTAATCCCCTTCTCCTCTCCGCCCCCCTCTCCCTCTCCTTCTCCAACCTTTTTTTTTTTTTTGGTTTTTAGGGAAATTCAAATATATTTACCCCTTTATCAAAAGATTGGGGCGCATCCTTCGCCCTCCATTCCTTTGTGACAATTGTCACACCTCTCACTCTCCGCTTCACCGCAACTGCAACGGGTAGACTCTCTCTGTCTCTCTCTCGCGGTTTCTTTGTCTCTCGCTCTCTCTCGCTATCTCTCTTTCTCTCTCACTCTCTCTCTCCCTCTCTCTCCCCCTCTCTCTCTCTCCCTCTCTCTCTCGCTCTCCCTCTCCCTCTCTCTCTATCTCCCTCTCTCTTTTCCTCTGTCTCCCTTTTTCCCTCTTCCCCTTTCCCCCTCCCCCCCTCTCCCCCTCCCGCCCACTCCCTCACTCCACATTTCTTTTTTGAATGACATCCTCCTATATAAAACAAAAAATAAATTGGAATAAAAAATAATTCAAATAAATAAAACAGAACAAAATGTAAAAAATTCAAATAAAAATTAAATCAAAACAAAATAATGTGTCAAAAAAAAAAATTGTCTTTAATTCATTTTTCTCGTAGGACAATTCCGTAAAAAATTTAAAGCATTTTGTCCAGTCAATCCTACAATAAGAAAAACAAAAGCTATCTATTTATCTTTATTTATTATCCGTACAATTCCCTACAATTTACCATTTCACCTAACCAATTCCGTACAATTCCGTACAGGAGAAGTAATCACCTGCCCGAAAAAAATCGAGTCCCGATTCTCCGCCGATCCGTACGACTGTGGGGCCCAGTTTTCCAATGGGGCCACTGGAAGCCTCCCTCCTCCCTCTCCTCCTCCCTCTCCTCCTCCTTCTCCCTCTCCTCCCCCTCCCTCTCTACCCCAAGCTACACCAATTCCCATATTACATACCCCTATTAGCACCTATCCTTCTCCAATATCCGATTTTTTTGGACTCTCTCCTCCCATACCTCTCTCCCCCCCAAAATCGCCCCCTCGTAAATTTCTCTCTTCACCCCCCCCGAGATCTCCTCTTCCTTCTCCACCTCCTAAATCCCCTCCTCCCACCCAGTCCTCTCCTCCTCCTTCATCCTCTCCTCCTCCTAGTCCTCCCTCCACCCAACTCCTCCCCCCTCCTCCTCCCCCTCCTCCTCCTCCCCTCCATTCCTCCATTTTCTTGTTCCATCCTTTTCTTTCTTTCCATTTCCTTTATTTTTTTATTTTATTGTTTTGTTTCTTCCTCCTCCTCTTTTGTTTGTCTTTTATTTCTTACATATTGGGTTTGTTAACTCCCTCTCCTCCCTCTTTCCAACTTCCCTTCTCTCTCTCTCCTCTCCCCTCTCTATCTCTCTTCATATTCTCCCTCCTCCTCTCAATTCCATTTTTCCAGTTTACTATCCTTACTATTTGCGATTAGGAATGATTGCAAAAGGTTTCCTTTTTCTTTTTACAAAGTTGGTCAAAGGAAAACTGGATATGTTTTTTAACAATTCGTATTTCAACTCTAATATGTCTTTTTTTCTTCCTTCCTTTCTTTCTTTCTTTCTTTCTTTCTTTCTTTCTTTCTTTCTTTCTTTCTTTATACATTTCCTAATTAACTTGTTTATTTATTTTTATTTATTTATTTTGCAGTTAAAAATGTCGAAATTTCACAAACTTTAGTAGGAAGTTGGTCCGAAGGAGAAAACATGGTTTTCCATTATTCGGTCACCTTAAAAAATGTGGGTAAAAACCCCCTTAAAGAAATAACTTTTCAAGCGAAAAAATTGGACTTAACCGGATCTTATAACCTCGTGTTTTTAACCGGACAACGATATACTTTAAATAATTATGTTTTCCCTCTTCCCTCCGGAGCTTCGAGTTCTTTTGGATATTTTAATAGAAACGGACCGGCTTCGTTCACTATTTTGACCCAACTTTAAAATAAAGTACTATTGAAAAAAGATCGAAAAAGGATAGAAAAAAGATCGAAAAAGGATAGAAAAAAGATCGAAAAAGGATAGAAAAAAGATCGAAAAAGGTTCGGGGAAAGATCGGAGATCGATCGTAAAAAGATCGGAAGAATATCGAAAGAGGGAAATAAACGATAGCAATATTGTGAAAGGTTAAAATGTTTTTTCTTAAAACATTTTAAGACACGTAATTTTTTTTTTGTCTTAAAATGTTATCAAATTGCGAAAGACGATCCTAAAATGAAGATGACGAGAGTAGAATTGTAAAAAAAATGCCTTTAAAAGTGTTTTTGGATTATGTAAATAGAAAATTAAAATGAAAAAGGGAATGTCACAATTTTGAAAGAGGGACGTAAATAGTAAAAGGATAGTATTTATAACAGTATTTCTTAGAGTTTTTGATGAACATATGGTGAGGCTCACCGTATTTAAAATGTCTTTTTTCTTTTTTCTTGTAAACATTATAATTAGAATGTCATAGACAATCATGACTTAGAAAACTGTATATGTAGACGTTTTAGTTGTTCAAGATATCTATAACGAGAGAAAGAAGAAAGAAAGATTTTTTTTTTATTAGTCATGTCAATTGTAAATATTTGAGGATAGATAAAAACTTGAGATTTTTATCAAATCCCAAGCCCCTTTGGTTTGAGTTTAGAGTACTCAAGAATATAAATAGGACTAGAAAATAAGTTAAGAAGTAACTACATGCTACGGCATTCTAGGATAGAAATGAATACTTATGTTTTTTGTTTAAGATTGTATACACTTTTATGTTGTATGATTGTAGCATAGTTTCTCCTAAAGTTAACTAAAAGAGAAAGGAAAAAATCTTAAATTATATAGATTAAAGTTCTCAATTTTTTTAACGCGCCATCTTCCAAAAATAGTTGGAATGAAGTGAGAAGCAGAAAAAAAAACTGTTTGGCTTATTCTTTTACCGTGGTTAAAGTAGAGGATTACCTTCGTGAGAAGTTAAAATTTTTATGTACAGATTTTTATAATTTGATTTTGTGGGTATTTGCATTACAATATAGATCTGATTTGGTAGAATAATGTTGTTCTTATAAGCACATTTTGATTTTAATGTTGTGAATAGAGATATTTTATGCATTTTTTTCTATCTGATTTCAATTTTGTTCTATTTGAAGGTACAATGGTTTTTTTGTGAGTAAAATTTATTCTCAACATGTCACTTCCACTTCGAACAAAAAAACAATCAAATTTTGGCATCAATCTACATTAATAATCCATCGTAAAATCTGCGAATATTTAAACATCAAGACAAATTGTCGCCAAATGGTACATTCGATCGATAGTAAAATCGTTGATTTTGTCATTAATCAAGTTTAAACGCAATTTTTTTATTATCAAATTAGAAACATATAGCGGGAAATTAATCACCACTATAATCTATATGACTAATTAAACTGTCACAGTATAAATGTGCCTATTGATATAGTTTGTAAGACGCAATAATGATAATCACCCACACACGTATACTTTATTAGCCATACCATATTGTACATGTCATTTAAAATCACAAAAATCATATACTAAGAGGCCATAACCTTGTTTATGTACATATAACGCCTACATACTTACGCTTTTGCCAACGAGGACAAAAAAGTATGGCATAAAGAACTCCGCGCTATAGCAAATACGCATGGAACAACGAAAAAAATGTCAACATAAGCTACTCCGCAAATAGCTTAAAAAACATGTCATATTCATAATTTATGTGAATAATAAAAAGCAATTGGCTATTATTTTAAATCTTGTAAAGATTTCACGATTTTTATACGATTACAATGATTGGGCAAATGCCCACCCAAGAAACAAACATGAAATATCATCGATGTCAATGCAGTCGTCAACATATGAGCAATGCTGGGTTTGAAGCGCAAAAAAGTAACTCCAAGAACAAAACCTCTTCCTTACGTTTAAGCCTTTGTTAGTACCACTTAAACCGGTCCCCGTCCTTTTTTTTCTTCTCAAATAAATATACTTTTGTAAAAGTACTACATCTACATTCTTAAACAAATGTAAAAGAAAAGAAAGATAGGACTGAATATGTAGATTGGACACTATATTTTATCCTCATGAAAAGATATCTTAGAGTGAGGTGCTTACTGTACTTTACATACATGTAAAAAGTCCATACTCTCCTTTTTGTATCAATAATAGCAAGAAATAATAGAACACAAAGGTCTAAAAACGTTGAAACAACGTTCAAACATTCATTATACATTTAAACACATTAACCTTTTGAACGCTAAAGCACAACACATGATGGGGTACGGCAATTACATTGAAGAAATCGAGAGTTGTTATGTGTACACCCTAAACTGCATATGGACAGCCCTAAAAAAATCCATACGAAAATGTAAACTTCCAAAACGTAAAACCCCGTCAAAACCATAGTTCAAAAGTAGGCGTTTTTATGGTAGGCTTTTGGTCTGCGCCTTTATCGTAAGTTGTGTTATGGGCTTTTCATGTGATCTTCTTAGATCGCTACTTTGATCAGCGACCGTCCGATCGTCCGAATCTGACGGTGTAAATTAAAATTTTGGTACGAATGTTTTAATTGGTCCAATTTTTGCTCCGAATGTTCTAATTGGTCCGAATAGATCCGAATACAATATGGGTCTTAAGGTCATATTGTATGTTTTGCGTACAATAGGCCCTAGTTGTTCAAATCGCGCGATTTTTTCATTTTTTCCAGTTTCTACGTATTGTACGTGACTTTTGAAAAAATCGCAAAAAAACGTCTACTGTAAACTGAAACTGTCAATTACGAGAAACATGTAGACAAATTACGGTAACTGTACGTTTTTCCACTGTAATTATACGGAAGTTGATGAAATGATACGATGCACGTATCGGTACTTTTTGTCTGTAAATTGAACATAATGTTCACGGATATGTACGGAATTTTATCGTACATCTACGGACAATTTCAAAAAGAGACGTTGTGGCGTCACATTATCAGCGGGCCGTAAGTTCAAAATGTGTACGGACGTCTTCTTCAAAATTTTGAGAAGAAGCCGCCATGTAAACTTCAACAATTAAAAGCTAATCTTGATGGAAGAAGCCAGTACTAACGCCAATGAGACTGACACACAATATTATTCTGACAAAAATGAAGCGTTATCCAAAATTTGGACCCGGACCTGCACAACAATTCAACGTCATTAGACATCGTCGTTCGTTACCAATTGACGTAAATATAACTTACCATTTAAGGTGTGTTAATTATTTAAATAATGAAAATTTTCTACCGCTCATTTAACGGAAAGCTTACAAACTGCGGTACATGTTGAATTCAGTTTTTTTAACATGTACGTATCTGTACGGACAAAAATTCATTAACGATTTTTAAGATTTTTTCAAATCGACCTCTCCAGTTTCTACGTATTGTACGCACGTTCGAATCGTGCGTAAAATGCGTTATGAACAACTATGCAATAGGCATATTGTATGGGCCTAATTTCACCTACTTTTGAACTATGGTCAAAACCATAGTTCAAAAGTAGGCGTTTTTATGGTAGGCCTTTGGTTGGCGCCTTTATCGTAAGTTGTGTTTTGGGCTTTTCATGTGATCTTCTTAGATCGCTACTTTAATCAGCGACCGTCCGATCGTCCAAATCTGACGGTGTAAGTAAAATATTTTGGTTCGAATGTTTTAATTGGTCCAATTTTTGGTCTGAATGTTTTAATTGGTCCGAATAGGTCCGAACACAATATGGGTCTTAAGGTCATATTGTATGTTTTGCGTACAATAGACATATTGTATGGGCCTACTTTCACCTACTTTTGAACTATGGTCAAAACTTATCGTTCCGTACGGACAGCCGTTGAGACCCTCTTTAACAAACGCGCGCGGAGATTCCGCCAAAGCGTGGGAAGTACTACTATTGTATGTACTTTTTGATACATGACGGGCTACGTGGCATTTTTTTTATTTTTAGGACGCCGTACTTTATTTAATTACGCACTTTTCTTTCATTGGCTCCTGCTGTCGTTTATACTTTATAGCCCTGGCTAGCCGCCAAAGTGCCGTACACAAGATGTTGATCTCACAAGTCAAAATGAAGTCCACGCTATAGAAAAATAGAAATCTGAGCGCCACGTGGCAAATCCTACCAAAAGTAAACTGTACTTTCCGAAGATGGTGAGACGCTTTGGCAGAGAGGGTGTTAGCGCTGTACGGACGCATTTTTTTTTGTGCCATGTAAGAGCAATTTTAGTACGAATTTTACCCGGAGGTGTCCACTAGCATTTTGGCACGTCTATATAGTAACATTTGAAAAAATTTGCCTTGATGTTGAAGGTGAATGGTACGATTTCTGTGTGAACCATACGTACGATTTCACAAAAAATAATGCAAATTATACAATTTATCTACGAATAATTACGAATAAGGGTAACCTTCCATCAGGCGTTCCTAGTAATTGTATGGTCACGTTTACCGGCAGTAATATTCGTAACACCCTTCCATCAGGTCGTGCCAGTAAAGCAAAAATTGCTTACGTGTTGGATTCCGTTTGGTACCACGTAGGATCCTGTTGAGCCGGCCAAAATTTCGACTGCGTATTTGTACGGGCGGACGCCGATTAAAATATCTAGTAGCGCGACGCTAATGTACAACCTGAACGGAGATGGAGGAAATGGCATGTACTGTACTGAATTTGATTTTGCACATATTATAGATCCGCGAAGCAATCGGGCACATCATCTCGTGGGCCCCAACTCTCCTCGCGAGGAGAGTTGGGGCCCACGAGATGATTGCCATTGGTACATGTAACATGGTTACAGAATTGGGTACTTAGTGGCTGGGGCTAGGCTGCTATAGTTGCGATTTCAGAGCAGCGCAGTTGCGGTTCCAGAGCAGCGCAGCTGCGATTCCAGACCAGCGCAGCATAGCAGCATAGCAACTTAGTAGCGCAGCAGCGCAGCATAGCAACTTAGTAGCGCAGCAGCGCAGCATAGCAACTCAGTAGCGCAGCAGCGCAGCATAGCAACGCCGCAGAATGTAGATGGAACTGTATAGTTCTAGAAGGAAGTTTTGGATAGATCTCGGTTGGCCGCGAAGGTCCACGTGTACAGCTGTATAGTACTAGGTTGACTAACAGTTAGCTAGTTTAAATAGGCGAGTAGACCTAGTGAATGAGACACCGAAAGTAGACTTACACAGCTAGCTTAACCTTGTACTCTCTCTCAAGTAATAAAGCTCAACCTTGTCTGTGAGTTCTTTGTATTCCTGCTGTTGCTACGAGAAGATCCTTGGTGTTTTCCGCTGTGCAGTGTAACGTGTTGTGGTGTATTGTTCACCTCTTTTACATTGGTATCGAAGCTTTTACCGTGACTCGATAGTATGGATGAACACGGTGTATCCACTACAGAAATGTTGGCGCAAGTTCTCAGAGAGTTGGAAAGTGTGAGGTTACAGAACGCGCAGCTGAGTAACACCGTCACAACTTTGGAGTCGCGTCTAGGGGAGCAACCTCATGGAGGCATAGAGCGAGACTTTCGGAGACGGAAATTAAGACTTCCCGAAGAGTTTGATCCTGCAAGACACAAGAACCTTGACTCATGGCTATTCTCCGTTGCGAACTATCTCGAGAATTTTCCTAGCCTGTCGGATCGTGAGAAGATTCACTACGCGGGTGGTCTTCTTAAAGGGGCAGCGGGGGCTTGGTGGAGAACATTGGTGGAGGATGATGAGTTACCAACCGTCTGGGCACTCTTCGTTCAACTTCTCCGCGACACTTGGCATCGCGTTAACATGATGAAGGCGGCGAGAGATAAGATCGCAGTATTGAGGCAACAAACTTCAGTGATGGAGTTTACGCAGCGGTTCTTGGAGTGCAAAGTCCAAATACCTACGATGACGGAGGATGAAGCCGTGGATCGCTACGTGAAGGGGCTTAAGTCGTCTATTCGTAGAGATGTGGAACAATGGCTTGCTCGGGAAAGCACGACTCCTCCTCTCTCGGTAATCATCCAGTTTGCGGAGCGGACCCATTCAATCAACTTTAACCTCCGGAGACCGTATCACTACGGGTCGAGCAATGGCGGAGGACATCGACGAGACGAAGGTCCAACCCCCATGGAACTCGGCGCAATTAATGAGGATAAGGAAGCGGTCAACGTCCTGCGGAGAAAGAAGAAAACTACCAAGATAAAGACCAATGACTTATCCCCCGAGGAAATCGAGCGGAGGAGGCAAAATGGACTATGCTTCCTGTGCGGTTCTCCAAATCACATGGCTCGAGAGTGTCCAAAACGCAAAGGCCCCAAAAAGGGAAAACTTACCGTTATGAGGTTAGCCGGTGAAGGAGGAGACCCTTTGATATTTCAGGGTCAAATAGGAGTGAGTGCAGCTAACTTCATGGTGGACTCCGGAGCATCGGGGAACTTCATTAACGAGGCGACGGTGAAAAGGTTGAAACTTCCTCTTGTGGTACTAGAGGATCATCAGTCGGTACAATTGGCCGACGGCAGTTCCTTATCCATTACCCATCGTACCCCGAGGTTACGCGTCGGCATTGGAAAATTCTGATGGTACGATACACTTCATGTATTACCTCTTGGGGACCATGAGGTAATCTTGGGGAAGCCGTGGCTGCAAAAATGGACTCCGACAATTGATTGGAGAATTGGCGCCATGAGAGTGAAGAAAGGTGAAGACGAGTTCGAGGTAAAAGCGTGAGCGGCGGGTAAGGGAGCGGAAGAGGGACACCTGCTTTCGGCCTTACAGCTTAAGAGGGCACTCAAGAAAGGGGAAACTTGAAACTCTGAGACCTCCATAAGTCCTCAGAGTATACAGCTTCCAAGAAGCCTCTAGGATAATCCTGACCCCTTTGTGTTCCAGCAAAAAAAACTGCCACCCTGGCAGACAAAAACCCTGACAACCTGCACCCCTGTAAAGGCAAGACTCCCGTGAGTCGGTTGCAAAAAGAATCTCTGAATTTGCTCCCCTGAGCAGTAAGTTATGGAGGGTCAAAGTTGACCTTTTGTACAGAAGCTCTCTGGGAGAGGGGGTCCTATCTTCTAATTTTTCTAAGTCCTATCTCTCTCACAGACTCTATCTACTGATGTACGGAACCAATCAGAATTGAGTTCCGTACGCAAAAGTACAGCTGCCGGTGTACTTTATGTACGGACATTGTACGACATGGCCAAAATATCGACACATGTCAAATCTGGATTCGGTGCCATAATCTCCGGAGATTCCACAATCCAACGGAATTTTGCCACGCGTCATCCGATGTGGCGATGGCCACAAACCGCCGAAATCTTCCTCCGCGATCTCGGCGCTAATCCTGGCCGTCCGATTAAATTCGGATTTAATCGTAGCCATAATAAATACATGCGCGGTATTTGTTTCACTTACAAAACAAATGCGCGGTACTGATTTTTGTCCGTACCGTAATTCGTACATAATATATTACTGGATCTATGTATCCCGTAATCCATTTCAGTTAAATGATTTATCGCACGTATAATCATTTAAATAAATATCAAACTATATGCTACGTAACACTACGGCTAGACTTAACGGCTAAGGCTACCGGCTATTTCCTGTCTGCCGGCCGGTAGGTACAAGGATCAAATTCTGCCGCCGGCACATACCTTTTAAATAAATAAATAAACCCTAATATAAAATTCCCGTAAACCTCAGGATAGCCAAGGTAGCCATGGCTCTAGCTTCCTCTCCAATTTCTCAGTGACTGCGACAAGTTTGAGAGTTGGAGAGAGAAGTTAGAGATAGACTGCCTCGACTTCTATATTTCTTTTCAGACCTAGAAAATACTAATAAAACCATTAGTTTCTACACTCCCCTTATTTTCTAGTCAATCTTTAATTTCAGACCACACTTCTCCCTTCAAAAAATTAGCTTAGGGGAAGGCACAGGTTTGGTCATCATATCTGCTACCATCTCACTATCTGGTCTGTACTCTAAACTGATTATTTTGTTTTCTACTTTCTCTCTAACAAAGCTGAGTCTGATGTCCATGTGTTTGGCTTTAAAATGGTGTTTAGGATTGGCAGAAATAGCGATTGCTGCCTGATTATCACAAAATATTTTCTACACACCACTCTTAAGGTGACCAAGCTCACCAAGCAAAGACTTGACTCACATCAACTCTTTTACAGCAGAGCAAGAGGCCATATACTCAGCCTCCATGGTGGACTGAGCAATAACCTTTTGCTGTTTGCTACTCCAACAGCAAGCCCCATCACCCACATATAATACATATCCAGAAGTACATCTCCTCATCGGAGCATCACCATAACTGGCATCACTCCAAGTAGTGATGTCAGTATTCTCCCCACCCAAATGCAACCATAGATCTCTAGTTCCTACCAAATATCTAAGGACTCTCTTAGCTGCCTCCCAATCCTTCTTAGTGGGAGCATTTAGACTTCTACTCAGCACTCCCACAGCTGCAGCTAAATCCGGCCGGGTACAATTCATAAAGTAGATTAGACTTCGCACTACTTGCCTGTAAGGAATAGTCTGCATGAACTTCTGTTCATCAGGAGATAATTCCTCGTCTAAGACTATGACTCCTTCTTCCTCACTCCCCTCACTTCCCTTCTTCAACTCTATTAGAGTTGTACAACTATTAGCTTTATCCATTTGAAGTTTTTCAAGCATGTTCCCTATTGCTTCCTTTTAAGTCAGTCTTATAATTTTCCTTTTTCGGTCTCTCTCTACTTGAATTCCCAAAATATATCTTGCTTCTCCCATATCCTTCATTTCAAATCTCCCCTTAAGATCGGTTTTTAAGTTTGTTAATTTTTTCCATTGATTTACTTAAAACAAGCAAATCATCAACATAAATTGCAATAGATATAAAACCTTCCTCATCTTCGAAAACATAGATTAAGTGATCTGAGCTGATATGAATATATCCCAAACCGGTAAGAAACTCATCAAGCTTCTTATTCCATTTTCGAGGTGCCTGTTTCAAACCATAAAGAGATTTAATCAGCCGGCATACCTTACTCTCCTCTCCTTCCTCCACAAAACCTTGGGGTTGTCGCATGAAGATCTCTTCCAATTCTCCATGCAAAAAGGTTGTCTTGATGTCCATCTGATGCACTTCCATGTCTTCCGCCGCTCCTAAACTGAGAAGTATGCGGATGGAGGGAAATCTGACCACCGGGGCAAAGGTTTCCTCGTAGTCAATTCCTTCCTTTTGTGTAAATCCTTTTGCCACTAATCTGGCCTTGTAGCGTTCGATTGTGTTATCTGGGTTCAGTTTTAATTTGAAAACCCACTTACAACCGATTGGTTTTCGGTTAGGTGGACAGTCCACCAGCTCCCAAGTATCGGCTGCCATGATTGAAGCCATCTCCTCATTATGGTTGTCTTCCACCGGTTTCTTTCTGGACAAGTCATCGCCTCTCCATAAGTTTGAGGTTCATCTTGATGAGATAGTTTAGTTACCTTGTTATTAACCTGTTTTTCTTGCAGTCTTTTGCTACTTCTCCTCCCCCCCTCAAAATCTGAGGCCGGAATAGATGGTTCTCGTGGATTCTTTCGAACAAACTCGGCTTCTCCCCTATCCTTTGATTCCAAATCAATTTCCACCACGTCTTCCGCTTCGAGTAGAGTTGTCACTAGAGTTTCCACAGCCGAGTCCTTTTCGGTCTGATTTGTTCCTGCAAGAATGTCATCTTCTCTAAAACCTGGATAGTTAGGAAGCTCAAAGTCATCGGAATTTTCTGACTCAAATCTGATTTTTACTGACTTCGTATATTTCAAGGGATCCACAGACTTTCCTTCATCCATAACTACTAGATGCTTTACTAAGATTATATCTTCCCTTTTTAGATCATAAACTCTATATCCTTTAACATCTTCATCATATCCTAATAAGTATCCCGGTTTTCCTTTAGGATCTAGCTTCCAATTGGACCGATCAGTATCTAGACTGAACACTTGACTGCCGAAAACCTTTAAGTGAGATATGTCTGGTTTCCGGCCTGTCCATCTCTCATAAGGTGTTTGATCTCTTATAGCTGAAGTAAGAACTCTATTCTTGAGGTAATTAGCACAGTTCATTGCTTCTGCCCAAAACCTTTTCCCTATCTTTTTATCTGAGAACATACTTCTAGCACTATCACTTAGTGTTCTATTTAACCTTTCAGCTACCCCATTCTGTTCCGGATTTTCTGGAACTGTCTTTTGGTGTTGAACCCTATCTTCCCTCTGAAAATCCTCAAACTGGTTAGAAGTATACTCTCCACCATTGTCACTCCTTACTCTCTTGATTAGAGTTTCATGGAGCTTTTCGCTCCATGTTTTATATTGTCTAAAACAATCCTCAGCTTCGGACTTGTTTTTCAAAAAATATACCCGGGAATACCGAGACCAATCATCAGTTATAGTCATCATAAATCTCTTCCCCCCCGGTGAGGGCACTTTAGCCGGTCCCTAAATATCTGTGTGTACTAGATCTAGAATTTTTTCTCCCTTATAGGTGGCGGACTTAGGAAAGGGTAATCTGTGTGCTTTACCTTGAGCACATCCACTACAATCACTTATATCATCACTCTTACTGAACTGAATCCCTTCCACCACTCCCATCTTTTTCATCTCTCTTAACTTATCTAGATTCACATGCCCAAGCCTCTTATGCCACATCATAATATCATGAACACCAGCATAATAAAGTTTCTTCTTTTCATTACTTAAGATCAGCCTAAACATCCCATGGCTCTCTTTCTCAGCAATGAAATAGACATCATCCTCAAAACTAGCAGTAAAGACTCCTTCCCTAGTGCTAGTAAAAAAACCCTTATCATCTAATACTGATGTAGAGATAAGATTTTTGTTCAGCTCCGGAATAAACAATACATCGGAGAATGTTAATATGGATGTCTTTCCTTCTACTAACACTTTTAGATCTACCGATCCTACAAGAGTAGTGGTGACTATCCTCCCATCCCCGTACTCTATCTCTACGGTGGGAATCTTTCTTATCTTAGTGAACAGGTGTCTATCCTTACACATGTGCATGGAGGCACCTGAATCTACAATCCAGCCTGCTTCACCTTTCAATCCACCGTAAGCACATCTCTGCCTTCGTGGAATTTCGACCTCATTTTTCGCCTCCAACTCCTCATCCAAAAGGAGCTCATCGTCCTCGTCCTCGGATTCAGCCTCAAGTACCTGTGTGACAAGGGCCTTTTTCTTTCCTCTCAGGGTACCACCGGTCTGCCCCTCCTTTAACCGAAGCTCGGTTAGCTTAGTGTACTCTGCCATATAGTGCCCCGGTTTCTTACAAAAGTGACATAGTCCTTTGGGAGCCCTTGGTTCGAACTCATCGGCCTGTTTTTCTGCTCCCTACCCCCATAGTTTCCGACCGGTTTTCGGGAATCCCTGTTCCTCCAATCAGTCGCTGTTGCCAAGGCTTGGCCACTCTTTCCTCCCCTTCGGATCTCAATTGTATTCTCTTGAACGAGAATCATCCCTACCACTGAGTTCCATATCCACCTTGAGTCAGGCAAGTCCTGCACACGGTAAACCATGTTCACGAACTCATCAGGTAACTTCATCAGTAAACAGTTAACCTTTTCTTTTTCACCAAAATCTTTTCCCGCACTCTGTAGCTCCATGAAGAGTGTAGCAAGCTCATTGCAAAAATCCAACATATTTCCCCCTTTGTATACATACTCCTTAACTTTCTGATCAGCCAACTATTGTTGCTGAATCGTACCACTTCGGTACATCTCTATGAGAGCCATCCAAAGATCGGATGCTCTTTCTTCCTGCAAATGAGGACATGCAAGTCCTTGAGTGAGATGGCGTAGGATGAAGTGCTTTGCCGCCATATTGTTGAAGTCCCAGGTTTCAGTATCATTCTCCTCATTCCTCGGAATAGGTGACATGAATGTCGAACCAGTTGCTATTGGTGTGGTCGTCTCCTTCTCCTTTCCTTTGTCCACCACCTCTCCTTCTTTTGTTTCCTCCGTCTAAGGTGGGTCCTCTTTCCTGGTGAATCTGGTTCCTCCAAACCCTGGAGGAATTCCAAGACTTGATGGACGCCCTAACCGTCCACTCACTATCCCCCAAAACCTTTTTTCGCATAGAGCTCCTATCATCATACTTTCCCAGTATATGAAGCCAGTTCCATTAAAGATTGGTACCCTAGAGGGTGGGCCCATAACCTGAAACTCTGAGACCTCCATAAGTCCTCAGAGTATACAGCTTCCAAGAAGCCTCTAGGATAATCCTGACCCCTTTGTGTTCCAGCAAAAATAACTGCCACCCTGGCAGACAAAAACCTTGACCACCTCCACCCCTGTAAAGGGAAGACTCCCTTGAGTCGGTAGCAAAAAGAATCTCTGAATTTGCTCCCCTGAGCAGTAAGTTATGGAGGGTCAAAGTTGACCTTTTGTACAGAAGCTCTCTGGGAGAGGGGGTCCTATCTTCTAATTTTTCTAAGTCCTATCTCTCTCACAGACTCTATCTACTGATGTACGGAACTAATCAGAATTGAGTTCCGTACGCAAAAGTACAGCTGCCGCTGTACTTTATGTACGGACATTGTACGACATGGCCAAAATGTCGTACAATATTTGTACAATTTCCAACATTTCTGTACAATTTTCATACAATTCCCAACGATTCCGTACAATTTCCAACAACTACGCCCAATTTCCTCAACTTCCAACAATTTTATACATTTCCGTGCAATCTCCGTACAATTTCCAATAACTTCGTACAAATTTCATTCAATTCCCAATAATTTCGTGCAACCTGACTATTCGTGTATGTTTCGGTTTTTTTTGTGATTTCACAAATATTTTGTAAATTTTCGTAATATTTTGTCGTACTTTTGTAAAATTCCGTACAAATAGCTGGAGCATGCGGATTCGGTCCTTTGGCTTCCACTCCGTACAAATTTTTGGTCGCGGCCGGAAGTCTCCCTATTTTCCAAAACGGGGGAGGTTGTGGAGCCTGTTACCGGGTACGGAAATTAAAAATTAAAAAATAATAAAAAGAATCAGTAAAAAAATTCTTTGTCTCCTCCTTGTTTTTGTTTTGTTATTTTTTTTTTTTTTTGCCCAATATATATTCAATCTGTTTTGAATCATTAAAAAAACAAAACCTTTTACTGAAACCACCTATCTTTTTTTTTTCTTTCCTCTTTAATTTTGCGCCTTTCCCGTTTCATTTATGTCTTTTCAAAATGTTGTTCAAAATGTTACAGCATTGTCAACAATGGAGTCAAAAAATATGGCAGAAACCTCGGCCATCAAAGATTTCTTATGGGTAAAATCCATGTTGCAAGAACTAGGATACACGGAAGTTGGTCCACAGGTGATCTAGTGTGATAACTAGGCTGTCATTTCCATTGCCTCTAACCCAATTCATCACTTCAAAAGTAAGCACATAGATGTAAGATTCCACTTTGTAAGAGAAAAAGTGTTCTCTAGGGTGATTAAATTATGTTATTTGCCAGACGCAAGAATATTTGCCAATATGTTTACTAAAGCTCTTCCTGCTCCCAAGCTGAAGTATTGTAGGGATACACTGGGATTGGGTGAATAGCTGAGTTGCTGCACTGCGATATTGCTATGGTGCGCTAGTGTGACATCGCAACTGCGCTGATACACTGAGTCTAAAGCTTTAGGAGAGTGTTGATTTTGGAAAGCTTTAAGTCTTTGTAAATTAGTGTGATGACCAGAACATGAATCTACAAGGACACGCGTCGTCACTTAAAGCACATTACAGGTATTTTGAATTGGCACTTACATCCATATACACATGTCACACATCGGGTGGGACAACGCAGCTGCGATGCAGCAACGCAAATGCGACGCAGTCAAAACAACGCAGCTGCGACAAAGTTAAGACAACGCAATTGCGATTACGTTTGTTATGATCCGTACGGACAACGCAGCTGCCGATATCCTAATGTGATTTAATACAGTTCAAAGCAACAACGATAGATAAGAATCTAGTTGCTTAGTGGTAGCTTAGTGGTAGCTCAGTGGTAGCCTGACGGATTAGTGTTAGGTTGGTGGTTTGACATACCTCTCAGGTACTATCGTCGGTACAACACAAGTATAAGACTTAGGACTCAGAGCAAATGTTGTATCCAGACTTCCTAGTAGTAAAATTGCAGACGATTTTTGGGAAACTTGTGAGTATTATATCTTGAGTGTTGTCGCGTCAATTGTACTGAAACTTTAACACTTTGGGAGTTGTTAGTGTTTATGCTGCTCTATATTCTAATAGAGCTTTGTGAAGTTTGGATGCTTGTATAAGATTTGGTGAGCACTTGTAAACAGTTGTTTGGTAGGATTCTTGATAGCTTTTGAGAGTGTATCATGTCTACTTCCACTACTACTGCTGCTACTCCACCTGCACCAGTGGTTGTAGAACAACAATTTGTTCGCGCACGTACTTTTGTTTGTCGCGCGATTCATTTGTACCTCTCAGTACTTGCTTGCTTTATATGAGGGTATTTAGGATGTGGTCGTTGGAGGGAAAATTATCTTTTGTAAGGAGAAAACTTCCGGTGAAAAATATTTGTCTTTTGCTGGAGTGTCTTTTTCTTGTTGTCGCTTGCTTTCACATTTTTTTGTCTTTCTTCTCTCATTGTGTGTATCGATCCTTTACATGTGGCATCAGAGCTAGTTTGCTCCATTAAGTGTTCTCAAGGTGGCAAGTCTTGCCGTCATGGGGGGAAAGAAGAAGAAGTCCTCATCCACACTGTCTCCTATTGCGGCTCCTAATCAGGATCTACCGGAGCTACCGGATCTGGCCTATTCATCTCTAGATCAGAGTGTGAAACATTTCGGCTTCGGAGGAGAGACTTTTGAAAAGGGCTCTCCCTCCAACCCACTTCTATAAGGAGAGGAAGAGAAACAAGTAGGGGTGGTGTTGATCGAAGATTATCTCAATGAGTTGTTTGACGGCTTTCTCACTCTAGTTGATCAACGGATCACGGATGCCAATCCAAAAAGGAAGTTTAAAGTGGAGGAGGAGGATCCGATCTTGAATGCTTTTGAGGTGGCTTCGGATGGAGGGGTTGAGAATGATGACATATTGAGAGAGGCTCTCCGAAAGGGAAAGTTTGTGATCGAGAACGACTCGGATCTTGAATATGAATCCGATGACGAGTTACCGATCACTTCCATGCCGGGGAAGATCGTCCTTTTAAACAGATCTAACTATCAAATATGGAAGAAATATATTAAGGCTCAACTTATTCTTCGTCACCTTTGGAGGATCGTGAACGGAGAGGAGAAAATGCTGATCAACGATCCGAAGGCTCGCCGCCTTTAGAAGAAGATTTTTTTTTCCGCAATCACCGGTCTCATGCAATCTTGTACCTCATCGGAGCATGATCATTTTCTTACCCGATATACGGCGCATGAGTGTTGGAAGGTGCTCAAAGGCCAATTTGAGAAGGGACTCCAAAACAAGGGACAATATGCCTACACGAACCTTATCCAATTTAAGATAAAGTCAAAAGAATCGATCGATGATGCGATTAAGCGGTACAATATTATTGTGGAGCAACTCTCGAATAACGGCCGGACTATTATCGAGGAAGATAAAGTGATCGGTCTCATCAATGCTTTACCCGACAACCTCACTTGTCTCAAGGAGATTCTTTAGGCACAAACAAATCCAAGTTATGAGTTCCTTGTTAGCTATCTCAAGACAACCGAGAGAAATCGTGGAGGTCCTCCTAAAGCTTCAGCCTCCAGTGGATCTTTGAACGCCACTTCCCAAAACGGGCGAAACTAAATTATCTCCGTGGAGGAAGAGGGGGAAGAGGAGGCCGATCTAGGGGAAGGGGAAGGAGCACCGAAAGAAGGGGAAACTTTCCCGGTCAACCTCCTTTCCAAGATCAATCTATTGTCACTTGTTTTCGGTGTAATAAAGTTGGCCACAAATCCTCTTTTTGCCCAGACAAAGAAAAGCAATGCCATTATTGCGAGAAATGGGGACACATTAGTCCCCAATGCTACGCGAAAGCCGACGGCACCGGCGGCCGCTGTAGCGGTATTGGCAAATTTGGAGGGCGAGGCGGTGAGCGATTTGATAGAGGGGGGCGCAGTGGACGTGGCGGCCGATTCGGCGGCCATGGACACTTCGTTGGGGAAAATGATGAGAAAGAGGAAGGACCAATTACGTTTTCCACGTTAAGTGCCAACAACTAACCTCCAAACTTTGAAGCGCAAAACGACAAAGAGTGGATTATCGATTCCGGAGCCTCGCATCACGTTTGTACGGACGGCACACTTTTTGACGATATGCGCTCCTTGACCGTACAAAAAAGAATCACAGTTGCTAGTTGTCAAACTATTTCTGTCAGTACAATTGGTACCGTACGCCTCGATTTAATTTTGCTAGATCCAAATAGATATGAACGAATCTCCAAAATCCAGTTGTTGAACGTACTTTATATTCCAGGCGGCTCCGCAAATCTTCTGAGCGTGCGGCAAATCCAACGAGTTGGCACAAGCTTGTACGCATTGGGAGATTCCACGATCAAAATTGTACGATCTGATTGAATTACAATCGGTGAGGGCAAAGTATCTGACGCATTCAAAAGTCGTCTTTTATGGAGGCGTCCAAAGTCAAAAGATCATGATTACGGCATCATTGGTCAGATCGCAGAAATCAAGGGAGATCCGACGCTATGGCATCACCGCATGTGCCATACGTCATAGCAAAATCTAAAGCGTATGATCAAGGCCGGTTGCACGCGCGGCTTAGATCTAACTTCAAGTGAAAAAGTCAACGGTTGTACCGACTGCAGTCAAGGTCGTCATATCCGAAAATCGCATCCTACCAATGACTCTGACTTTCGGTCAACTCACCCCCTTGAAAAGGTACACGTGGATTTATGTGGCAATGTTAAACCTGAGAGTTTAAGAGGAAACAAATATATAATGGTGATTGTGAACGATTACTCAAGGTTCACATAGGTAAATCTTCTTAAAAATATATCCGCATCCTCAAAATTTGAAGAGTGGCATGTTATGGCCGAACGGCAATGTGAACAGAAATTAAAGGCGGTACGATCTGATAACGACGGGGAATTTAAAGGGTTTGATCCTTATCGTAAGAAATGGGGGATTTGACAAGAATTCACGGCATCATACTCATGGAAGTCGATTGGAATTGTCGAGCGGAAAAATCGAACACTTCAAGAAATGGTGTGCTCGATGATTCACGGATCGAGAAGAAAAGAGTATTTATGGGGAGATGCAATCCTAACGGCCAATTATATTTGCAATCGTCGATTTACCTCTATTTCGGGCAATAAAACTCCTCATGAACTTTGGTATGGTAGAACTCCAGCACTACATCATTTGCAAATTTGGAGGTGCAATGCGACGGTGTACATCGAATCGGTAAAACGACGAGGTAAATTTTCTTCTCGTAGTTGGTCGAGAATTTTTGTGGGGTATAGCTCCAAAGGGAGTTTATACTAGGTTTATGATCCGATTCGTCATGTAATTGAAGAGAGTCGTAATGTGAATTTCCATGAGGATCTCAAAGTTGTTATTTCTCCTTCCAAAAAATTATCTACTAATCATGATTTTCTTGAAGTGAATGAATCTCTCTCTTTTCCTCATCTCGATGATTCGGATTCCGAAAATGAGGCGGATCCGGTCGTCAACATTAAGAGGGGGAAAGCTAATTCCGAAACTTATCCGGAATCAATTAATTTTGACGAGATATGAAGTGAAAAATCCCAAATGTCTTCGGACACTCACTGATCTAAAAGATCTAAATATCCGAGTGCTTCTTTCCACGAGGAAAAAACCTAAATTGAAAAATCCGCAAACGAAAAAAATAAATGAGGTTCCTTTAAGAAAGAGTCAATGTGAGACGAGGGGGAAGAAGCATGATCGGTTATCATTTGATCGCAAAGGTGGAAATGTTGAAAATTACAATCATTTTATTTCGGCCGCCTTGGAGGAGGCATTTATTTTGTATAATCATTGACCGAGAATATGCCCGGCGATCCCTAATCTTACGCCAAGGCACAAAGTTCTATGGATTGGGAGGATAAGTGGAAACCAGCGTGGGAGAGAGAATTAAAATCAATTATCGATAACAAAACTTTTGAGAAGGTGGGTCTACCGGAGGGTAAGAAGGTGATTGATGCCAAATGGATATTTAAAACAAAAACTGGTGCTACAGGGGAGATAATAAAATATAAGGCTAGATTGGTGTGTAAAGGCTTTCAACAAGTAGAGGGGATTGATTATTCTTAAACTTATGCATCGGTTGTTAAGTTTGATTCGTTGAGAATGATGATTTCTATTGCGGCCGCGGGGAATAGGCATATACATCAAATGGATGCAGAAACGGCCTTTTTAAACGAAGAGTTAGAAGAGGAGGTGTATATGAAGGTACCCAAGGGTGTGCTTTCGAAATGAGGAAAAATATGGCGGCTGTGAAAATCCTTGTACGGATTAAAACAAGCGCCAAGGACATGGTACCTTCGTCTTCATAAGGTACTTACTAATTATGGTTTTGTTCGTACAGTTTCGGATTCCGGAGTTTACGTAAAAGGAGAGGGAAAGGACCAAATTATTTTTTCTGTGTATGTCGATGACTTTCTAATAATTAGTGGCACGTTGTCTGTTATTAATAAGTTAATAGAGTACCTTAGTATTCATTTTAAAGTGACAGATCTTGGAGAAGTAAGGTACATTTTGGCGATAGAAGTCATAAGGTCTAGCGAGAATGTAATTAAATTAAGTCAAGCTCAGTACTGTAGAGAGGTCTTGACTAGATTTGGTATTATTGGCGCGAAATCTGTTTCAAAGCCATTAGATCCAAAAGTACAGTACACAAAGTACGAAGAGGAAGAGAATGTTTCAGTACCATACCGTGAAGTGGTTGGTGGTTTGATGTACTTAAGTGTAGGCACGTGTCCGGATATTGCGGTGGCGGTATCACTTGTTAGTCGTTGTTGTAACGCTCCAAAAAATAATCATTGGGAGGCAGTGAAACGAATACTGCGCTATTTGGTTGGTACGATCGAACTTTGGCTTGGTGTCTGCGTCCAAAATAGACTCTTTGCACTGTATCAGTTATTGCGACGCAGATTGGAGTGGAGATTTCGACAGTGGAAAATCCACATCAGGGTACGCATTCATTTTGAGCGGTGCGGCAGTATCTTGGAGTTCGCGGCTTTAACCTATAGTTGCGCTAAGCTCCACGGAGTCAGAGTACATATCTTCGTGTTATATTGCGAACGCGTCTATGTTGATCAAGGAGATGTTTAGAGAGTTGGGCATTATAATTGGTTGCTTGCATATTCTTACTAACAGCATGAGTTTGATGGCGCTTGTGAAAAATCCAGTCTTTCACAAGCGAACAAAACATATTCTTATCCAGTGGCACTTCGTACGAGATGTGGTTGCAGCAAAGAAGATTGAGTTTACATACGTGTCGACTTTGGAGGAGGCCGCAAATATGTTCACTAAGGTGGCAGTTTATGATGTACTTTTACGCGGACGACCTAAATTAGGATTATTTTCAATCTAAGAAGGGGGATTTCATAAAGATAGGAGAATTGTTAAGTTATTTGAGAAATAGCGTCTCAGTTTTGTTGAGGGTCGTAATATATATTTTATTTAGTTAGCATGTGATCTGTGTGGCATTGTGTGATTGGTTTATTTAAATATAGTTTGATGTGGTTTCGCGTGCGTAATACTTTAGTTGTACGGCAGTATATGTTGTTTCGTACAGTACCGCGTACTTTATATTATTTAGGCAGTACTTTGTTGTGATTGGTTCGCGCGCGTACTTTTGTACGTCGCGCGATTCATTTGTACCTCTCAGTACTTGCTTGCTTCATATGAGGGTATTTAGGACTTAGTAATTCACTTCTCAGAAGGATTTCTAAAGTTATTGGAAATGTACGTGGGACATGAAGTATCCAATTTATTTATTTGCTTTTATCTATTGTATACTCAAGCGCTTGAATCCACAAAAGTTTCCTCTTGTTAACATCACCTATTCCATACTAAATTGAAGGATTTGATTTTCTTAACCCATAAAGTTATAATCTTGTTAATGTCGCTTCTTTCAAAAGACAACCTTGAAGACACCATAACAAGAAAATCTAAAGTAATAAAAGCATCACGACTACAGAGTAAACAACTAATTGACGTTCTAATAAGGTGTAACAATAATAGTGGCGAAAAGCAACACATCGATAACAATACTACTATCAAAGGAAAGGAGAAAAAGTTACTCAATCAAAAAAGTAAAAATCTATAGAAACGCCTTACAACATGATGAGGTCGTAAGCAATAATGTCATGTCCAACGGGTCTCGAGGGGCCACAAAGATCAGTATCGAAGGACATCTTTTTTTTTTCCAGGATGTGGGGCTGCGCATGTCACTAAACCTTGGCAAACAACGCATACCATTTGGTGGAAAGCTTAGGGGGCTATATAAATGGCGAAGTCCAATGAAATTCTCCCCTATAGATGACAACTATTTCTAAAGGATTACTCACCAAGGCCTCGGAGGCATATCGTTCTTCACAACACGGCGGAATCTCCAACGCTCAGACCTAAATAAACCTGGAGTGGGCCTTTCTGCATTGTGAGGACATCCATACCATTAGAATAGGCCATGCACGCCCGTACAAATTTGAGTGTAGGCAAGATTGAATGTTAGGATCTATTCTGTTCGAGGGGCCTAACAGGTCCGTCAAGGAAAACCCTCTTACCGTGAGATAGGTTGGTCGGGTTGGCTTGTCGCTGTTCAAGTTCAGACAAACTAAATAGCTAGATGTTAAAAAGATGGTCCGCTGAAGAAGGTATCGCTTCCCCACGTCGTAAAAGGTTAGACCATAAACTCACGCATTTTGAATGCTTGGATGTAAGTTACGCAAACCGTAAGCTGCTAGACATTGGATGGTTATTGCAAGGCTTTGGTGGTAGATGTGACACCCATGACTTGTCGTTAGGGAGAGCGTTAGATGAAGGACTTTGACCAAACCTCCCACTCATTGGTGTAGAGTATTGCTATGGCGTGATTGGGTTATGCATCCTACATTATAGTTTTAAGAAATTTGAATTATAACGTAGGAGATCTTAGTCCCATGTTGATTATGAGTTTTGTCTACCTTGTAACGTTGAGCTCTTTACTATGGATAATTTGACATGCATTGCTGCGCTTTTCCTTGTCTTTTGGATTTTTCATATCATTTGTGCATCTGGTTGGCGTTCTTTTGCATTGGTTGCTTGAAGTTGGGAGTTAGACGCTGAGTAAAAGAGGGAATCTACAACAAGGATAGGGCATAAGAATTAATGACATTTTTCCCTCAATTCCGGCCACATTTGGCCTTTGTCCATATCGAGCAACATTTCACACCTTCATTAATCCTACTATGACGCCAGCATGGTTTCTCATTGCCAGTTAATTTAAGTTTTTTTATTTGAGAGTCTCCAAAAGCTTAGTATCATAAAGGTTTTATTCATGTGGATTTTGACTTTCTTACGAAAATTCATCATTTTTCATAATTTTTGAACTTTTCTTAAAATTCGTATATTTTTCGTATACGGATAGAATGTAGGATGATTATAGAGAAAGTTTTGAAAGTACACCGGGAATCGCTATTAGAGTTAAGAAACAATTAGTGTAAAGAAATAATTAGTGTAAAACAATTTAGTGTTATTAACTCTATTTTGGGTTTATGGACCAAACACTAACAAATATTATTGTAGTATATACACCTAACACTAATTTGGATACACATTCCATAGTACGCAATAGTATGTGTTCACAAATATGATGTTTAATTTTGATAACAGGTGCTCACGATTTTCCCTCATCATTATAACATGAAATCAAATATGAATACGTTTTTTTGTGGTGACGCACTCATTTCCCTTTGTGGATGCCTTTATTTGATACTTATTCCGTACTTTTGTACGAAATAATGAGCAGTTTTAGTACAACACATCTCTTACATTTTAGTATTTAAAAACAGTTGAAATTAGAGTCATGAACGTTGGTTAAACACTACTCATATTAGCGTAAAAAAAAAACTGAGTTATTAATTCTATTTTTGGTTCGACGTTCAAAATTTGGGGGCGCCGAATTATCTTTATTAACGCTAATAGCGATTCTCAGTGTAGCGAGTTAGAGAGATATTTGAAGTGACATCGAAGTGTGTTTTGTTTAGTTTTCATCAAGTTGTAGTATTTTTGATTAAATGTTTTTAATTAATTATTTTATTATGAAGTCAAAGTAGATCAACGCATTTTATAAACTTTTGAATTTTGTTCCATGCACATATTCATTATTTCTGGAGCGTTTCACGTGTGCGCATAAAGGGAACGAAACCTCTATGGTTGGTTTTGTCAAATCTTATAAGCCCTTCACGTTCGCATTCTCATCTTTCTCTCGGGGTGAAACTAGGGGCAGGATTGATTTTGATGACTCGGACGTCCAAATTTGGGAACTTTAAGGAGAGGGTTACTCTAACTCTTGAAACAATCGCTCCATCCGGCTCTTTAAATAGCTACCTACTTTGGGGTGGAGGGTATTCATAAACAAAGCGTGTAAAATGAATACAACGACATTGTGTACAAAATGGGTAAAATTGAAAAAAACAATAATGGACTCGAAGAATCACAAGATTGTAAGCTAAGTCTAAAAATATAAAGCTAAAACTTCATACAAACAAAACAACATAACACGAAAAGTAAATCCATAAAAAAATGTCCAATACTCTCAGAAGATACATAGATTAGTTTCACGATGGACTACCACCGAAATATTTACGCGTTAAAGGCCATGTGCAGTTGTGGACGCGAATCCAACAAAATCTAGCATAAAATATTTGCTGTAATATGTCACGTCACACTTAATTTGCCTTCAAACTTCGCAGTTTTCCGCGCATCGAGTTTTGTTTGGAAAAAACAAAGGTTTAAACTTTAAAAAAGCAAGTGATATAGTACGGAAGTACATTTTTAACGTTCAAATTTGTCGGTTTGTAATATCTTTGACGATTCTCAACATATAATATCTGACTTACGTTGCACCACTCAAATTTTAACACGTATTCAAAAGCTTGTTTACAAATGCTACACCGCCAATCGCTATTAGCGTAGTGTATGCTGATTCCGTCCCGCCTTTTTATATTTATTCTCCATTAGCATAGTTCATTCTATTTTTTCCTTTACTTTATTGAGGGTTAAATTTTTAGTACCGTACAAAACGGAAGTACATCATCTTTTAAATAGTGTGGTGTACGGTCATAGTCGAACCGTACAAAAACGTACCTTTTTAAGTGAAAAAGTACAATTCATTTTGTTTAGTAGCCGCGGACGCATGAGAATGTGCGGTCTAAAAAGGGGATCAAATCGTGTTGTCAAATATCACATTCGCATATATTCGTCCAACAACCACGCTTCGACCGCGTGAACGTACGATTTGTGTACGATTTGTCAGATTTTGTACAAATACCTATATTAGTGTAAGCATGTTTGCAACCGACAATTACATTTTTCAAAGACTCAAATTAGAATAATTAAACAATTAGAATGTATGTTTTTTTTTCAAAATTTTCAAATTCTTAATTAGCGTAAACCACGGTAATTATTCATATACGCTAAAGAAACTTCTACGCTAATAGCGATTGGCGGTGTACTGTACCCGATGGCACTTAAGTCCAAAATATTACAGAAAGTACAGTACACTGCCAATCGCTATTAGCGTTGTGTACGCTAATCCCGTCCCGCTTTTTTTCTTTTTATTCTCAAATAGAATTATCCACACTATTTAAAAAAAAACCTAATTCCTAATTAGAGTAATCGATTTCTTCGAAAATTTCCAAATTCCCAATCAGCGTAAACCACACTAATTATTCGTATACGCTTCTACGCTAATAGCGATTGGCGGTGTAGTGAAGTCCGTACACTTTCATAAGCCTCCTGATGGAACCCCCAGATTATCTATCCAAAATTTTATTTTAGATTCCCAAGAAATCGCACCGAATCTTGGGCTAGTACACAAATCCACAAAAAAAACATGAAATTTCCAGGAGCGCAATAAACCTAAAAAATATGCCGGTACGAATAGAAAAGTTTTGACGTTTACTCAAAAGTGACTCGCTGAAAATGTATTCGTGAAATTCTCCTCTGGAATATTTATTGTGTTTTTCTACGATTTCAACTAATAAAAAAACGGTCAAAAATTGTCGGAGAAAAGGTTTCATAGGCTGCCCGGGCTTTTTAGGGTTTTGTAACTTGGAAACCGGAATTTGTCGGTCAGTTCCACGAGTCTACAGTACATATTTTTAGGGTTTTTTAGATTTTTTTAGGGTTACAAATAAGTTAAGAACTGAACTGTCACGAACCATTTCACTTGTTTTGAGACTTAGGCTGCGGCCCCATGTGGCTAAGTTCGGGTTTTTTTCTGTCGTTTTCCTATATAACTTAGCGCCGTACTGCCTAAGTTGCGACCGTACGAAGAAATTGCAAATTTGTAGAGTACAATTTGCGTCATTCTTGAACTTAGGATGTACGAAAATTTGTCGTGTTGCGTTTTTTGGACCCACTGTCACGTCATTTTCAAAATTATCATAAAACACATCGGCAATGTGTTTTAAGCTAAGCAAATCCGTTTACACCAATCTGAAAATATATTCCCACGTGTGAAAAGATTTTAGAAGTTTTTGACGACAAAAAAAAGTACAGGGTTTGTTTGTTTTTGTTGGCTTGCATGTTGTACGGTTCTTTTTTTTCAGGGGTCTCAATGCTGCAGTGTCATTTCACGCAAAGTTGAAAAGTCTGCGAACGTGAAAAATCTGCGAAGTAATGGCGGCCGGACGGGAGAGGTTTACGCAAAGGCATTTTGCACAGCCACGGGTGCAAGGCTCTACGTCAACGATGTCACGCAAAGACACGCGACATACCAAATCCGCAAATCGTTTCAAAAAGTACGATGTGTCTGGCGACACTTCAAAAAGTTACAAAAAAATATGGTGCGTCATCACAAATTGTATACGGTGACAGCCGTCACGGGCGCTGTCGACGTATACAATTGTCCCAAACTTAAGTAACAATTTCGAATGAACACATAGAGACACTTGAAATCCGGGTCCGCCGGATCCGCGCTAAAATACAAAGTAAGTACGCTAAGTTACAACTACATGGGGCCGCAGCCTTAGTTCCATACAAATTTTTCAGGTAACCTTTCTGGATCTGAATTCCTGTTAATCCGTTATACATCGGTACGGAATGAACTGGACATCTCAGTATAGAAAAGGTACATCTCTGTTAAACAAGCGAATTCAGATCGCCGTTAGATCTTATCGAACGGTCAGATCTTTGAGACGGGATTTTTCCGGTTGAGGCCGCTTCTCTATCAAGCGCCGACAGTAATTGTACAAATACGTTTACTGGCAGTAAAATTCTGTTCACTTCTCCATCAGGTCGTGTCATCAAGGAATCTATCGTGGACGTGATTTCCTTCGGATGGATGCATGTAGATTCCTATTCTGACGGTGAGCGTCGTCAAAGATTAAAGCGAAATATCTAGTCGTATCCCTACAACCAGCCGCAAAATAAAATTACGAGAGTATTCAATTTTGTACATTCCTGTGTTGTCGTTGTTTCAACGGTTTTAGATATCTTGTCGAAAATAAAAGGATGTATAGACGTACACCAAAGTAAAACGAATTGACAAAATTTCAAAACCAAATCGGAACTTTGAAGACAGCAGGCGCAACAAATTCCGGTTGACTAGATGGTGGTGGAGGCGTCACGACACACTCTTCAACAAACTTTTTGTGGTGGTTTTCGTCGGATGTGATTCCTGCCTGTCCGAAGGCGCGTGGCAAATGTCCGATGGCGGGCGGCTCGTACGTGACCTTCCCATGCGTAAACGTTTTACACGTCCGGTGATTGGCTACTCTCCTCCGTGAGGAGAGTAATGAATCACTGGACGATGTGACCTCTTGCTTAGAAAACACGTGATCGGACGGTCGACGTTGTCGCCCAAAGTTTGGAGAATCTTGACGCGCCTACAGTAATCATGTTAAAAAAAAAACAGTACGGCCCTGTACAGAAATGAGCTGGATTTGTACAAAAATACACTTTTTCTAGTAAATAACACCACTTTTCGCCTGATGGAGGTTCACCCTCATAGCCTATGCCCACCGGAGCATTTGTAACTTTTTGCCCATTCCGATGATTTTTCGAAAAGTCATCGGAAAACGGGTCTTGTTCACATCAATATTTTGGCACGAAACTCCGATTGAAGGTGTCTTGTGACACGTCAGATGCTTCGACGTCATAAAACATAGGCGCGAAAACAAACCTGCAGATTTTCAAAATTTTAGGGTTTAGGTAAGACTGTTTTTTCGCGGGGGAACAACGAAATAGCCATTCGGATGTTGTTTTTGCTTAGTCAGATTTTCGGGTTACCGTTGGCCTGTTTCACAAAAAGACGCAACTTTTACCCTACTTCTATATTCGACAATATTTTGAGGAAGTTCGTTTGTACGGTTTTCCGAGAACTTCCGAAATCTACAAAGTCGGTGCTTGAAAAACTGTACATTATTCGAACGTCCGTCTGTTTCGGAAGTGAATTTTTTTCCGGTGGGAATAGGCTATCAATCTAGATTCCTGAAACCCTAATTCGACCTTTATATAAGAGTTGAAGCAGCAAGTTTTTTTTTGACGGCTTAGGGCGTGTTCCCATGTAACCGGTATTTTGAAACGTTATTTTAGATTTTAGCGCTGATTTTACGTTGTACTTTTCAAATTGTTTCTATGTCATTCATTACTTGCGCTTTCATTGCTTCAAATTTGTGACAGTCGTAGACGTCTACAAAAATGTGCGACAGACTACGAAACGAAATGTAGACTACTGCGAAACTTCCTAAAATAAGTGACGTCTACAAAAACGGCGACGGTTGTAGACGTCGAGGTTTTTATGACATCGTAGATGTTTAGGGTTTTGACATTGCAAAGTCATGCCACGCTGTGACGTCATTAGTAAGTAAACTTTACGCCATGGCTTTCGATTTCTTTTATTTATCTTTTATCATTCGATATGCCGTCAAACTACGACGAAAGATATTCAAAAAAAAGATAAAATATACATCTTTCATTTGAAACCATCCTTGCCGCATTTCATTTAGGGGAGAGAGAAATAAGAGCGATCGAGTGAGAAAGAGGAAGTGAGACGAGGACGACGTAAACTTTTGCAAAGGACCCATGAAGGAAAGTAGAGGTCCGAGACCCCTGCAAGTTTTTCTCCATACATGTTTGTCATTTTCTTATGTGCATGCTCGTGACGAGCAGTGAAAAAAATAGCGTGTACTTTCCTTAGTGCAAAAAAACTTGAAAACTTTTCACGCGTGCAACCCAGGCTTTCTATTCGTCAATAGGGTAGTATTTTGATTAAAATGAGGTCGCGATTTGATTTCAGTGCAAGTGTGAAGATGAGCTGGAAGTGGGTCGCGATGATAATACTGCCAAATCGCCGTACCTTTCAAGTTTCAAGATGATACCAATCCATACAAATTTGTACAATTCCGTACAATTTCCTGCAATTCCCTACAAACTCACACAATTTCCACAAAATTTCTGTCCAAATCCATCCAATTTTGTCCAATTCCGTACATTTCCACCCCATTCCATCCAATTCCATACCATTCTCCACTATTCCGTACCATCCCATACCTCTCCGTACAATACCATTAATTTCCCCCACAATTTTCCCCGTTCAATTCCGTACAACTCTGCCAAATTCCATACTTTTCTCCACCATTCCGTCCAATTCTCTACCATTCTGAAAAATCCGTACATTTCCGTACAAATACAATTCCGTACCAAAAGGGGGAGCGTGTGCCTACGGCCCTCTCCTCGGCTCTCCCTATGGAGCCTATGTGGCGGCCGGAAGTCCCCCCGTTTTTCAAGAAGGGGAGGGATGTGGAGCCTGCTATGTGGTACGGACTATAAATAAAAAGCAAATAAGTGATTGGATAAAAAAATAATGTTGAATATGAATGAATGAGGGAAGGAATGATTATCTTGTTTAACACGTGTCTCTATATATAGGGGGGCGGTGCCTTGTGCGTTATGCGGATCAGTGCGTAGGTGCAGGTGCGGAGATCAGAGGACGAGAGGGAGTTCGCTGCCAAAATCGCATACACCAGTTGTTGTGGCCTTCACCGAAGACCTTCGCCCCCCCCGTTGACTATTTTTGACCCTTTTTTTTCAGCTCCTTTGTAGAAAGGAATAGAGTTTCTTTCTTGGAGGACTCCCATTGTTTTTCCTCTCTTTTTATTTCCTCACTCGTTCTTTTGTCTTTTTCCAGGTCCAATGTCTAAATAATCTCCGTTGTTCCTCCACACCCATCACTGTAGTCGTGACGGACCTTTGTCCGGGCGGAGAGTTTTGCGGCGGCGGAAAAACGCATTTTGATTTGAGTGGAAAAGCGTTTGGAGCTCTCGCCCTCCCGGGGAAAGAAAACGAGCTTCGACAACTAGTCGGCGTTCTCAACATTTCCTACAAACGGTATTCTTAGCTTTTCTTTCACTACGTATGTGTCCGTTTTTAGAAACATATATATATATATATATATATACATATATGTATATACATGTGTATATATATGTGTATATATCTATACATATATATATATATGTATGCATATATACCAATGGGCTTTTACACATACATATATACATGTACATATATGTGTATGTATAGATATATACATACATATACATATATATGTATATATATGTGTATATATATGTATATATATACATATATATATTCATATACCTATTTATAGATTTACCTATATATACACATTCCTACATTATGTACGCATAAAATATATACATGCAACTTTTGTTGCAGTCGTTTTTTATTTGTTCTTCTGGAAATGATTTTTGGCTTTTATGTTGGTGTATTTTTCTAATTGTATTTATTTCTTTGGTCTTTAAGGTTTTCCCGGTTTTCAGTTCAGCGATTTGCTTCAGCACTAAATTAAATACAGGCTTAAAGAAAGTTGGGCCCCAATATTTGTTATATGTTTTCTTATTTCTCGAATGCTCATTGTTTACCTTAAATTTATAGCTTTTAAATTTCAACACATATTCCTTCCATTCTTTCTTTCCTTCCTTCCATTCCATCCATTCCATTTCATTTCCATTCTTTATATTTTTTTTATCCATTCCATTTCATTCCATTCGTTATCCCCCATCCAGTCTGTTCCTTCCACCATCTTCTCACTATTTCTTTATTCCTCCTTCCTCCCCCTCTCGTCCTCTCCTTTCTCTCTCCATCTCTCCACCCTCTCCACCCCTCCACCCTTTCTATCCTCCTTCCCTCTTTCCCTCCTTCCATGTTTATTTATTTCCCTCCCCTGCCTTTCCATTCCACCTCTCCCTTTCCTTCCCCTACCCCATCCTTCCCCCATTCCTCTCTACTTCCCTCCCTCCTCCCTTTCCCTCCATGTATCATCCATCCTCCTTCCTCCTTCCTCCATTCCTCTTTCCCCCTCCTTCCTCTCTCTTCTACTACTATATTTATTCATTGTTGTTATTGTTTTGTTCTTGTTTCACATAAAACTTTTTTTTTTTTCTATATATATATATGTATATACACACACATATTATTGTTTTTGTTTATTAATATTTATTTTTTTAATTATCTTTTTTTCTTTTGTTTTTTTAGGCAAATTCGAACGAATTTCGTCCTTTACAAAAAGATTGGGGCGCTTCTTTTACTTACCGTCCTTCCTCGCCTATGATTGGCCCGTTTTCGGTCCAAATTACGGCAAATACTACCAGTATGTTTCTATTCTACATACAATTTTCAAAGAATGTGCATTTGTTTTGCACTTATGTGCATTATTTTGTTAATTGTTTCATGGTTTAAAACGAAATACAAGAAAAATATGTTTCTATTTAATGTACAAATTTCATATAATGTATTTTTGATTTATTATAATGTACATTCTTTTGTTAATTGTTTCATGATTTGAAAAAAAAGAAAAAAAAAAAACTTTGTTTGTCGATGCTATGATGGTTGTTTTATTTTCAGTCCTGACTATGGCAATATCGGTATTTCTTATTTTTTTTCATACAATATATATATTTTAACAATAATGTATTTTGTTTGTCAAGTGTTTGATGGTTTAAAAAAAAAGCAGTTGATACCATATTGGATTTCATTACGTTTAAAATTAAACGATCTAATATTTACAAATTTTGTATCTCCGGTTTTTCTGTAAATTTCCGTTGAACTACTTTTTGATTTTTCTTCTTGAAGCTGTTATATGTATCCATAATTTAACGGAAATCTGAGAAAAAACAATAATTACAGATTTCTCTAAAATCATCTTTAAAAAAAAGCTGTAGAAAAACTAGTACTGGTAAATATTCTATGAAATCATATTTTAACTGAAATCCATAAAAACCCAATAAATATAGTTCTTCACGAATTCATACTTCAACTCAAATCAGCAAAAGTAAATGGAAACCTCGTTTTCTATGTATCAATAGTTTGACGGAATCGTAAAGAATCAATTTGACAGTTTTTTTTTTTTTTTTCAGATGAAGTGATCCATGTCAAATAAAATTCCCACAAATTTTGATCGAATACTTCGATTCGAACAATTTTACGAAATTATCATAATCCTGACGACCCCAAAACTAGACCACCTCTTAAAAAATCACCTCCGAAAACCCCATTTCCAAACCCTCAACCCCCAAAACCTCAATTTCGAAAACCCCGACCTCCAAAACCCCATTTCCCAGTAATCCAACCTCCAAAACCCCAATTCCCAAAACCTCAGCCTCCAAAACCCC
The DNA here is from genome assembly GCA_037447655.1 of Zygnema cylindricum. Lineage (NCBI taxonomy): Eukaryota > Viridiplantae > Streptophyta > Zygnematophyceae > Zygnematales > Zygnemataceae > Zygnema > Zygnema cylindricum. The sequence goes on along the minus strand of JBBHKE010002052.1, from coordinate 7,608 downwards.
AATTTCCAAAACCCCGACCACCAAAACCCCAATTCCCAAAACCTCAAGCTCCAAAGCCCCAATTCCCAAAACCCCGACCTCCAAAACCCCAATTTCCAAAAACTCAACATCCCAAATCACAATTCCCAAAACCCCAAATTTTAAAACCCCAATTCCCCAAACCGCCGAATTTGAAAAAGCCGCCTCGTCGACCGAATCCACCGATAAGTCCTCCAAACGGTCGGTGTCTCTCTCTCTCTCTCCCTCTCCCTCGCTCTCTCTCCCTTGCTCTCTCTCTACTTCTCCCTCTCTTTGTCCCTCTCTCTCGCCCTCTCTTTCTCGCTCTCCGCCATCGCCCTCTTCCTTTTTCTTTTCCTCTCCCCTTCCCTCTCCTTTACCGCCTCTCACTCTTCGTTCTCTCATTCCTCTCTCTCCCCTCTCCCCCCTCTCTGTATTTCTTTATCTTCCTCTCTCCCTACCTCTTCCCCTCCTTCCCTCCCTCCCTCACTCCCTCTTCTTTTTTGACATAGCAATAGAAAAAATCTGGCTTGGTGTTGTGATGTAACAATTTCATTATACTGCATTTTTTTTTTTTTTTTGTTTTTCTTTCTTTAATTGTGTTTCTTTTCTTCCATTTTACCCTTTTTGACTTTCAGATGTGAAGCGAAATATTCAAATTTCGCAAAAATTACTCGGAAGTTGGGTCGAAGGAAGCAATACTATTTATCATTATGTGGTCGATTTCAAAAATATCGGTACGGAAACAGTTTATTCAATAACTTTCAAAGCGGAAAATTTAAATTTATCGGGTTCGTATAATCTTGTAATTTTACCCGATAATAAATACACTTTTAAAGATTATGTTTTCCCTTTATTGGTTGGAAATTCTGGAGGATTTGGATATTTTAATATCGGAGGAGAAGCGACTTTTTTTATTTTGTGAGCATCAGAAAACAAAAAAAAAGGAAGAAAAGAAATGAAAAAAAAGGAACAGAAAAAAAGATGGAAACAGCGATTTCCGTTTTTTTTTTTTTTATCGGTCTGTATATTATTGTCATATTAATGTTTTATTATTGTTTTATTACTGTTTTTTATATGTGGATTTTGTTCTTTTATGAAGACATTGGAAGTCTATAAATGAATAGCTTCTTGAGTCTAAATTTAAATTGTACTTTTAAGTTGTTTTACTTTAGTCTTTAAGGTACCTTTTATTATATTTTTACATGTCATTATGCCTTCCTTTGACTTATTTTCATGTCAATGTAACCATAGAAATAACGGTTTTGTTTACACATGGTAAGATAGTTTTATGTGAATTTGATGTTTTAAAACTCTTAAAATTTTAAAGTCCTGGGGAACAAATTTACTCGCAATGATCTACAGAAGTTCTTTGGCTCGTATTTACCAATTATTCTACTTTTTACTTTTGTTACTTTTTAGTTTTCTTCCTTATAAAATTTGTCAACTTTTAGCTTTTTGTTAACTTTTAAATTTTGTGAAATTTTAATATTGTTAATATTAAATATTCTTTGTTATTTCTTGGACGAGCATTTCTACTTTTGTCTTGTTCTCATTTGTCCTCTCTTATTTTGTTTTTCTATCTTTGCCTTCACATTTGAGGCATTGCGTAAAGATTCTTTTTATCCTCTTCCTCTCCCTCTCCCTCTCCCCTTCTCTTTTCTTTTTGCCCCTCTGGATAAAGAATGGCTCATGAATAACATCCAATCGGAGTGCGGTCACAATTACTTAAATGTCTAAATGAGGTTGCAAAATTGAAATCCAATCAAACATTACAAACAAATTGAAAGCTCATAATCCAAGATAGAGGCAAATTCAATACTCAAAATGAAACCATACTATCTCAATACAATTTCCGTACATTGCTTACAATTCTTTCTTTCTTCATTCTATCACACTCACAAACTGGCTTTTTAACTCAACCGTTGAAACAATTTAAAACTCAATTTCTAGAAACCTCACTTTCAAGTTAGGTGTAAACTAAGGCGGTGTGTCCATGTGTTAAAGTAAAGGTTATTTTCTGCCGTTTTCATAGAAAATGGGACTCGTAACAAGAAAATCTTACGCCGTACGAAAAATGTGTCAAAACCAAAGTACATTTTCCTTCACCTTGAAATATTGAATGAACTCCAATTTGGCGCTATTATCTTTTTGACCCGGTGCCACGTCATTCCAGCTTAACTTCAAACTTTTATTCATGAGGTGATTTTATTTAAAGCAGTAGTCGATCGACGAAAATTAAAACGTTGTCGCGCACGTCACACGTCTTTCCTGCTCGTCGTCACGCGCATGTACGTAGAAAAATGATGAATGTACGGAAAAAAATTGCAGGGTCTCGGACCTCTACTTTCATTCACGGGTCCTTTTGCAAAAGTTTACGTCGTCCTCGTCTCCCCCTCTCCTTCTCATTTTAACGCTTCTCTCTCCCTCTCACTTTAACGCTCCTCTCTCCCTCTTCTTTGAATGAAATACAACAATAATGGTATGAAATTAAAGCGTTTTTTTTTTTTTTAATACCTTTAGTCGTAGTTTGACGGCATATCGAGTGATAAAAGGTAAAAAAAAGAAATCGAGAAGCCATGGCGGAAAATTTTCGTACTAATGACGTAACAAGGTAGCAGACTTCGCAATGTCACAAAACCCTAAACATCTACAATATCACAAAAAACTCAACGTCTACAATTGTCGTTGTTTTTTTAGACGTCGCCAATTTTTGTAAGCTTCGTAGTCGCCTTCAATCATGACAAGCTGTGCTTAGGTCTACAATCATCATTTGCAAAAGTTTATGCCGTCGGCGCCTCTCCCCTTCTCCCTCTCAAACTATCGCTTTTATCTCACACTTTTAAGAATGAGACACGACAATTCTGGTATGAAATTAAAGATATTTGATAAATATTTCTTTTGACTACCTTTATGTATAGTTTGATGGCAAGTCAATTGAGAAAAGTAGAAAAAACAAAATCGTGAAGCCATGGCTGAAAATTCTTGAATCATTGACGTCGACGCTGTCACAAGTGTGCATGAGGTCACAATGTCACAAAAATCTAGACGTCTACAACTGTCACTGTTTTTGTTGGCGTCGTTTCGTAGTCGTCTTCAACCGTTATAAGTTGTACCTACGTCTACAACCGTCACATTTCAAAGTTTCGATTGATTCATTTTCGCACATTGGAACGCTCTTCAAAGTAGTACGGAGATTTTTTATTAAACTCCAAAGTAAGGGTGCGTCCCTATGTACTTCAAACTTAGAGAATTTGGTTTGGTTTTTAGCGCAAATCCGGCGGACCCGGATTTCAAGTGTCCCTATGTGTACTAAGCGAAGTTGTCACTTAAAGGCGGGACGATTGTATACGTCAACAATGCCCGTGACGCTCGTCGACAGTGTACAATCTGTGATGACGCACCAAATGGTAAAAAAATGCTTTAAACGTCGCATAACCTTGCGTGACATTTGTAGACGTTCAACTTTCCAACACTACCAGATTTCTCACGATTTTTTCAAATTGCATCGTAATTTTCAGACCCTTGGAAGGGAAAAATCCGTAGTGAACGAAACGCGACAAAACAAAACAAATTGTGTACTTTGATGGACGCAAACGGACGAAACATAACGAATAGTGTACCTTTCGCAGTCGCTTGAATTCGTTTGAAATTTTTGTAAATATTTTTACAAATGCGAATGCATGCTCCTATTTGTTTTTCAGAAACACTTTGTTTTAAAACACATCGGTCCTGTATTTTAAAGAAAAGTTTGAAGATGACGTTTTTTGGCGTGGCCGTGGGTCGAAGAACACAAAACGAAAACATGTAGTACATCTTAAATTCGATGATGACGCAAAATGTACTTCTCCTTTTTTCTATTTTTTTGTACGGTTAAAACTTACGCGGTACGGCTCTTAGTTTTTCAGAAAAATGATAGAAAAAAACCCATTACTTTGGCACATAAAGACGCACCCTAATTATTCAAATTATCGATTACATGGGGATACCCCACTAATTTTTAGACATGGGAACACTTTGAAAAGTACCACGGAGAATCTTCGCTAAAATCAAAAGGTTCATTTCAAAGTTTCGGTTACATGGGCACACTGCATAAGGGTGCGTTTCAATCATAGTTAAAAAGTAGGTGAAAGTACGCCCATACAATATGCATATTGTACGCAAAACATACAATATGGCCTTAAGACCCATATTGTATAGGTCGCAAAATGAAAAAAAATAGTAACAGGGTTGAGTTGCACATCGATCAATAGAGAATTAAACGTCATGTCTAAATTTTGAAAAACATTCGGACAATTTTTTTTTTTTCCGTGAGTTTTGAGGTATTTTTCATTTATACCGTCAGATTTGGACGATCGGACGGTCGCTGATCAAATTAGCGATCTAAGAAGATCACATGAAAAGCCTATAACACAAATTACGATAGGACTTACGTCCGCGTTTTTTTTTTCCGGGTTTTTTTTCCCGCGGAATGTCATCCTACGCCGTGTCAGTTCGCTAAAAAAATTCGTCCTGCAGCGTGCGGTGTACTATGATCATACATCAGATTCGTACGTTCGTACATGAGTGTGCACAACGCACACACATACAGTATGCCTACTTCTGCGCGAGTTTTGTGCCAAGTTTTGTGCGCCTACCAAAGGCCTACCATAAAAACGGCTACTTTTGAACTATGGTCTCCATGTACTTGTAACTTAGGGCGTGTTCCCATGTGTTCAAGTAACGGTTTTTTTCATCGTTTTCACAGAAAATGGGACTTCCAACGAGAAATTATTACGCCGTACAAGAAATGGGCACAAGTACTTTTTGCGCCATCTTGGAACTTGGAAGGTACGACAATTTGGGGTTATTATCATCACCACCCACTTCCAGCTCATCTTCACACTTGTACTGAAATCAAATCGCGATCTGATTTTAGCCAAAAAAACACTCTATCGACGAATAGAAAGCAGGTATTGCACGCGTGAAACGCCTTCAGAATTTTTTGAACGAGGGAGAGTACACGCTATTTATTCCATGCTCGTCACCTGCATGTAGGTACAAAAATGACAAGCATGTACGGAAAAAAAATCGTTGGGGTCTCGGACCTCCACTTTCATCCATGGGTCCTTTGCAAAAATTTACAACGTCCTCGTCTCTCCCCATCTTTTTCATTCGACCGCTCCTCTTTCTCTCATCTATTAATAAAACGCAGCAATAATAGTATCAAATGAAAGATATGTTTTTTTCTTTTTTTTTTTGTATTTTTGATCTCATTTTGATGGCATATCAAACGATAAATGGTAAGAAAATGAAATCGGGAAACTATGGCGGAAAGTTTACGTGTTGATGACGTCACAAGGTAGCATGACTTTGCAAGGTAGCATGACTTCGCATCGCACAAAACCCTAACCATCTACAATGTCCCAAAAAACTCGAAGTCTACAACCGTTTTTATCGCCGTTTTTATAGACGTCACTAATTTTAGGACGTTTCCTAGTCGTCTATGTTAAGGATCAATAAAGTGCTCCCAGAGATGCTCCCACATCATAAATCAAATCTCACAAGGGAAGCTTCAATAAACATATCCCACACAAAATACTCACGGCTCACAATAAATCATGTCGACCAAATATCAATATATTAAGCCGAAGCTTTTTCAATACAACCTCTCTTCTTTCTTCCCTCAAATCATCTTTTCTCTCTACATCTTAATGTGTCACTCCTTAAGTCACATAATGCATCTCTACACAGACTGCATGATGCATCTCCTCAGACTGCATACAAAACTGATGGAAAACACTCACTAAAATACTAACACCGACAACTAACAACTACTATCACCACCAACTGAAGATAACTAAACACAAATACAAGGGCGCTGAAGTCCGCAGGTGGTCGTGCGCCTAACAAAATATTATAGCGCCGAAATAGAATGGTGCGCACTAAAACAAACATAGTACAGACAGCGCACTAAATAACATACATGAAGTACAAGACGATACAAAACAGACGAAACCCAAACTGAACCACTATACGTAAATATTCTATGTACCGGCAGGTACATAACCGCCGTACATTGAATGAACCAAAAGTACTCCGATGCAACTTGTGAAACAATACTCAATATCAAATCGCGCCACGCGAACCAAAACGTCAACAAATCCATGGACAACCGATTCTCCATATCTCATCCGCCGATTCTTCCAATAATCCTAACAATATTGGCAAATGTCTAATTGCTTAACATGAAATAAAGAAGAAAAAACATTTTTTTACTGTAAGTTCGTGGTCATTTTTACTGTAGAACTGCTCACAATCTGAATTATTATGTTATTTTCAGTTTAATGCACTGTAGTTTTCCTGTCGTTAAAACTTTTTTGCAGCTTACTATCTGAACTAATATCTAATTTTAGGGATTAGTGCACAGTTTGACAGTATATCATGGTTGTTTTCGGCTCACTGTAATTGTTTGAACAGTAACCAATCTGAACTGTATTACTATATTCCTTTTCCTTTTCTCAGTTCAGTACACAGTTTTAACACTATTTTATGGTTGTTTTCGGCTCATTATAATTGTTTCAACAGTTACCAAGTTGAACTGTATTACTATATTCTTTTTCCTTTTCTGAGTTCAGTACACAGTTTTAACACTATTTCATGGTTGTTTTCGGTTCATCATAATTGTTTGAATAGTTACCAATCTGAATTGTATTCCTATATTCGTTTTCCTTTTCTCAGTTCATAACACAGTTTTAACACTATTTCATGGTTGATTTTGGCTCATTATAATAGTTTGAACAGTTACCAATCTGAACTGTATTCCTATAATCCTTTTCCTTTTCTCAGTTCAGTAACACTATTTTATGGTTGTTTTTGGCTCATTATAATTGTTTGAACAGTTACCAATCTGAACTGTATTCTTATAATCCTTTTCCTTTTCTCAGTTCAGTAACACTGTTTTATGGTTGTTTTCAGCTCATTATAATTGTTTCAACAGTTACCAAGCTGAACTGTATTACTATATTTTTTTTCCTTTTTCAGTTCAGTACACAGTTTTAACACTATTTTATGGTTGTTTTCGGCTCATTATAATTGTTTGAATAGTTTAGAATGTGAACCGTATTCCTATATTCTTTTTTCTTTTCTCAGTTTATTACACAGTTTTAACACTATTTTATGGTTGTTTTCGGTTCATCATAATTGTTTGAATAGTTACCAATCTGAACTGTATTCCTATATTCGTTTTCCTTTTCTAAATTCAGTACATAGTTTTGACACTATTTCATGGTGGTTTTTGGCTCATTATATTTGTTTGAATAGTTTAGAATGTGAACTGTATTCCTATATTCCTTTTCCTTTTCTCAGCTCAGTACACAGTTTTGACACTATTTCATAGTTGTTTTTTGACACTATTTCATGGTTGTTTTTTGACACTATTTCGTAGTTGTTTTCAGCTCATTATAATTGTTTGAACAGTTACCAATTTGAACTACATGCTAAACATGAACTAAAAATTTTACTCTTCTATTTGATATATTGACATTAAATGTTGTTAAAAAAAGAAATCAAATTGAAATCCACAGGTTGTTGTTTTTAGTGTAGAGTGCATTTATAGACGAAAGTGGAATT